>CAHIKZ030000152.1:0-5000 GCA_903632075.3 Acanthosepion pharaonis
AATGAGCAGCCATTATTAATTTCATCATCTCTCCAAAGGCTACTGTGTATAGAATAATAATAATAATAATAATAATAATAATAAAATAATAATAAAAGAAGAGCCGATTGAATGACTAAGCACATATCCTAAGCTGTAAAAATATGGAAGCCTTTAATTAAAAAAGAAACCCTTCATTCAAAGACACAAATATTTCACTAATTAATTACATTACCGTTACTGTAAAAGTAATATAATATTATTCAGGTGAAAAGACAGACATAATTTCGCTTGTCTGTCTTTTCAACTGAATAATATTATATAACTTCTAGTAGATAAAATCAGTGGTTAACGGAATCAAATTAAGTGAAATGAGTAATTTTAAAATTTTTGTCAGGTAGTGCAAAAGTCATTATTACTCTGAAGAACTGACAAGTGACTTCTTTTTTCATCACAAGCAAGGCAATAAAGTCACTACGACGCAAGGGGTTTTTGGTTGTAAGAGAATATATGAAAAAACTACTATTGAGAAGAGAAAAAAATAAAAGAACAAAAATTAGGAAGACAGAAGATAACGATTGATATTGCAGTTAAGATTTTAATGACCAAAGTTGATTGGGAACCAAGAAACCAGAAGAGAATTCCACAAGCGAGAATGGCAATAGAGAAATCTGTTAGCAGAAAACTTACGACTACATATAGTCATTTCAAATGTAAAATGATGAGACCTAACCGCCAATCTAGTACTGATGTAATATTCATAAAGTCTAGTTACCACAGCGGACATATCATCAGAATAATTACCATGGAAATATTTACAGAAAAGTTGCAAGGAATCTAAATCACGACGGTGGGAAAGGACTGTAGCTGTGTTGGCAGGTTCTTTGGGTTTTATCAAGGATCTGTAAATATATAGCAGGAGCACGTGACCAGATGTGGCAGCCATATTCAGAGCAAAGAAGAATAATAGATTAATATATTTATGAAAGATTCGGGTGAGAATAATCGTCTGGCACGATATACTGAACAAACCTTGTTAGTTGAATACTTTGCAATTGACTTAATATACTGTTCCCACTTCATGTTAGCTGAAAACATTAGTCCGAGAAAGCAATTAATTAGAACAAATTAATTCATACGAATTATCTCCCACGGTATGGACAACTGAATAAGAACAATCAACTCCCGTGAATTTAATAAAGGATTCGGTTTGAAAATCACGGAAGATTGCCATCAACAATAGTGCATCGTCTGTTACTGACCAATTAATGAGTTACGTACTAAAATACGAGATTCTTAATATTAGGCCGTGTAAAAGTGAGGTAATAGATTAAACAGAATTAATTAAAAAAATCGTATTTTCTATAGGTTCCTAAGTTCGTTTTCAGTACGGTGGATATCAATGGCTGAAAGATGTTGGTAGTAGGAAACATTCGACGTATTACTTACTTTGGATAAGGAATAACGTTTACGGAAGCACACACAAAAGAAGAGAAACATTTGTTAAGATATGAAGTTATTAATACTCTGATTCATACTGGAGACCTTTCTGGCTGGAGCGGATATTTACTGGGACTTTTCATAATGATTTTCTTTTATTATGAACATCATAATTGTAGACATTATCGGAGAGACGATTGTAGGATGTTTTTTTGAAAGTTGGACAAATATAACATTGAATCCATGCTAAATTTATAGCTAAAACGAAAAGGATATTAGAGAAGCCCTATATTAATTCTGTCTGTTCGCTTTCGGAAAAGAATGGCTTCTTTTTCTTCTATTTGACACCTCTGTCCAGGATGTGGGTGATTATTCAAACGTTCCCCTCTATTGCAGTCCTTAACAATGATTGTGATGTTTGCATTTCATTTAGTACTCTTGATTTATAACGAAATTATCATGTTTCATAATATTTTGCATAACTTTTGGAAGGTATCTTCAGCTATTCTAATGCTTTCGAATTTCGGTGTCGTATGAGTCATCTTCAGTGCTGTTTCGTTTTGGAGGTGTTAAAATTAACAAGCCATCCATTGCCCCAGTTAACAATAGATCGTTTTTGACGCCAATTTGACATAATCGAACTGATCATCTTTACTCTCGAGACAAGTATAATTGGTTGTCTCATCAGCACAGATACTAAGTTAAGAGCTGATGCCATCGGGAAGATCGTTAAGGAAAATTCAAAACAAAGTAGGAAAAAGATAGCCTTCTTCCCTAGTAGCTGGGCTGGATTCATGTCTTCCCCAGGTTTTTTTTTGCGTGAATGTAACGAATCCGGCAGATATTCGAACTGGGCTCCCCGATTTCTCATTTCTAGTCGCTATCTATTACACCACCCGCACATCTAGGAATACCATGATACAACGACCAGCATACCTAACGGGCATGTGTAAGCGGATGGGAGGAAATGAACAGGGAAGCATAGTAAGGATACAAACATTACTTAGATCTATAAAGGTTAGGAAGTTGTGGAGAGTCATGATATCCTAATAACTTGACACGTTAAAGATTTTCTAGATTATTACAAATAAGTAATATATTCGAGACACGGTGGAGTAATGGATAGCGGTTCGGATTGAGGAATTGGAGAGCCGAGTTCGAATTCCGGTCGAATTCATTACATTCACTTACGTGCTAATACGCTTGGGGAAGGTACGAATTCACATCTTCTCTCCCCAGCTATGGATAAAATAGTAAAACAGACCAGGTTCTATAGCTTTGGATGGCAACTGATCTACCGCAACAAGAAATGGCAACTTACTGCGGGAAAAAGTCTGCCTCGTCAGTAATGTATCGAAAGATAAATGACCGCCTATGCGTTTATCACGCATGGCACATAACTGACTGAATATATACGATCCGTTAAAAAGCAATATAAATTTATTGAGAAAGAACGAGATATATCGTATTTATGGTAACTGGAAGCTTTGTTCGACGTCAGTATGCAAACGTATCTTGCGTTATCATGAAAACGGAACATCTCATTAATACATAAATGTGACGTCGCCCCCCCCTGGTCGCAGCGTCGACTCTGTCGTTCGATCTCGTTTGATTTTTAGATGATTACCAACCTCGCCGTTCCCAACTCGCCTCCAACGCCTGGTTACTAGGGTAACTGTGATCTCCGGTCTGCCTACCCACGTTGTGATTAGATCTTAGACAGACGGGATCAAACAGGGCCGGGGCCGTATGCCAGCTGGGTTCAACGGGGGTGAGTCTAAGTAAAAGAAAACTCACGAGGCCAAAAATTATTGAAAAAAAAGGGTAACAATCCGTCGTTACATAAAACGCTACTTCCTGTGTTTTGTGGACTGTGGCACCAAGCTTCTACCACGGAACTTAAAGACTTCGAGTTGCCTACTTGAAATTTGCATGTCGGGGTGTGGTTTGGTTTCGACACTGGGCGCTGATCCACCAGTCGTTCACGGTGATTTTTCTCGCCGTCAGTGCGCGAATCGACTTCTTCTCTTCGGCTTGAGTTGGACGAGCTTATTCACTTCGGCTTGAGTTGGACGAATTTCTTCACTTCGATTTGGGTTGGACGAATTTTATTCTTCTTGGTTTGGACGAATTTATTCACTTCGACTTGTCTTGGACGAATTTGATCCAAGGCTTGGTTTGATTTCAACTTCTTCTAGGTTGCGAACTTCTTCTTCGTCCGCCCTGCAACTCTTCTTGCCGGTCCGAACGCTTCTCTCTGCCGTCCGGGGCTTTGATTTCTGTCGATTGGGGTCCTTCTTTTATTGACGCCGCAACAAACTGGGCTGGGTCAAGGGTTTTCTTGATAATTCCAAAAGTCGCATTATTTCATTTCCCATTAACAAAAAGGTTTGGGACAACCCGCTTCCCCTGGTCTCTCGTATGTCTTGACCGCTCTCGACCAATGGGGTCCTGGTCGAGCGTCTTTTCCTCCTCCCTCGCACATGGTATGACCGCTCTCGATAATGAGACCCTGGTCAGGCGTCTCTCCTCCTCCCTCATGTATCATGACTGCCCTCAACTAATGAGACTCTGGTAAGATTCCTTCCTTCGTGACGTCTCAATGGGCGTGGTCAATCCGGGGCTTTGTTCTGGGGAAGACCTTGTTTAAAAAACGAAATCAAATTGGCCTTTTCACGAAAATGACGATTTCGGTTTCCTTCACATTTGGCCTTTGTCAAAACAGCCTGCCGCTAATTAGATGCGACTTAAAGAAAGAATTTTTTTCGCCTTGTCGGCGCCTTCTCTAAAACAATTGCTTTCACCTCTTTCTTTCGCTCAGGCCTGTTAACAAAATCTTAATTATCTGAATTGAAAATATCTTCACTCATCATCGTGGGTGGTTCTTATCTTCAACTCTAGAAATAGGGGTTTGTGTACCAATGTTTTGTTTTCGTATACATATGACACCCTCTTCGTTCCTTACCTACTAATATTTTTTCATTGTCCCTAAAATCTTATTTCTTCAACCAAATTATCCGCGGACACGAAAGTAGGTCAGGTGCTTGATCGACATCTGTTATGCATCAATCGCCCTCACTACCCCGTCTCGTATCATTATTTCTAAACTCTATTCCTTCAACCAAATATAACAATTTCTATTTTTCCGCGAATTTCGGTCCACTTTGACCTGGATATCTTTTGACGCGTGTTTTCTTATGAAATCTATTTCTCTTCTCTTTCTTTTTATTATTTCTTTTTTTTTCTTTCCTTTTCTTTCTTTCGGATTTAAATACAATTAGAAAATTCTCAAAACTCATTAATTCTTTTAAATAACTATCAACTGGTTAACAAACCGAATAAAAATAAATCATATATTTATGAATATCTCTTTTCAGTTTTCTAATAATGCAGGGTGCCACATAAATGTGATTTGTTGCTTTTATTTTTTGTTTGCTGTTATTATCTTTGAGTGTATAAGGGCTGACCGCTAGCATCCGAGTCTATATGGTACTTAGCAAATTGAATCCGTGTAACAGACGCCTGCTGTGTTTGTTCAGTACCCACGGAACACACCTGTTGTTTGTGTTTGTCCAATAAAC
>CAHIKZ030000152.1:10000-102500 GCA_903632075.3 Acanthosepion pharaonis
TGTATTAATACAGCGGTTATTACGAACGTCAGAGAAATATATCGTCACTGGGTGTTGCAGTTGTAAAACTAGAAATTCTATAAAAAGTTGATATTTTGAAAAATTATTTTATTGCTGCCTGCTTCTAAATAATAATAATAAAGAAAACGTTTCTTGTTTTACATTTATTTATGTGCAAAAACATTCAACATTCGACCGAATTTGGACGGTATATCTAAATTTTCAATTCAAACCCGATGAATTGAAAAACACTTTATTGAGAAAAATAGCTTATTTGTGGCAATCGTTGAAATAAATAAATCATGTGAAATACTTTTCAAAGATATCAAAATATTATACAAATTATATGCTTATATATATATATATATATATATATATATATATATATATATATATATATATATATATGTATGTGTGTGTATATATATGTGTATATATATATATATATATGTATGTGTGTGTATATATATGTGTGTATATATATATGTATATATATATATGTATATATATATATATATATATATATATGTGTGTGTGTGTATATATATATATATATGTATATATATATATATATATATATATATATATATATATATATATATATATATATATATATATATATATATATATATATATATATGACTATATGTATATATATATAGTAATAGTCAAACAATAGTAATCTTGAATAATGTACAATTACAAGAAAGTTCGAAGTCTGGGAAGCAACATCTTAAACTGATATTTACAGTTAAGTAACTTTATATATATATATATATATATATATATATATATATATATATATATATATATATATATACGTGTATATAAAAATGTTAAAAAATTACAAAACGGTTCATTAGATTACGACACTTAGCATCCTCGATAATCTATGAGATATTTCAGTTAACCTGATGAATATATATTAGCATCTCTTAAATTTAAAAATATTGGAAAAGTAACAACATTTCTACTTTTTTTTTTATAAATGCTCGTTGCAAAATAATTTTTTTACATTTGTCTTGCTCAAGTCCATCGGAGAAAGAAACACGTCGGCTAAGTTAAGTTTTCCTTGAGTTTTTATTCATATTGTTCTTCTGCATGTATATGCTTTTGTTATATGTGAAATTTTGCATACATACATGCACACAAACTATATATATATATATATATATATATATATATATATATATATATATATATATATATATATATATATCAGGTCATCTCATAAGTTCTATCCGAATTTTAACTTTTTGTTAAAATGTACGAAATTTAAAGAGTATTTTATAATGTCTAATAGAGCTGAACATTATTTTTAGGTTTAGATGCATTTAAACTGATCAAATTTTATTTCAGAGAACAATAAAATTAAATTTTGTTTGATTAAAACCCTGCTAACATGGAAGTACCCAAGAATCATTTGAGGCACATAATGCTTTATGAGTTCAAGAAAGGAAACTCAGCAGCCGAAGCGGCTAGAAACATTCACTCAGTTTATGGAGAGGAATGTGTGAATGAAAGAACTTGCAGAAGATGGTTTGCAAAATTCAGAGGTGGAGATTTCACCCTTGAAGATGAAGATCGAACCGGACGTCCAGTTGAGTTTGATGAAAAGCTTCTTGAAACAGTCCTTGAAGAAAATCCTGCTTTATCATTTGAAGAATTGGCAGTGGTTATCAGTTCAAACCATACAACTGTTCATCGTCATCTTCAACAACTTGGAAAAGTTCCTAAACTTGGAAAATGGGTGCCTCATGAATTGTCTGAAAACAACCTCAAATCCCGAGTTGACATCTGCTCTTCTCTCCATTCTCGCCAACTTGTTTCACCTTTTTTGGATAGACTTGTGACTGGTTGACGAAAAATGGATCTTTTATCGAAATGTTAAGCGTTGTAGACAGTGCCTTGATAAAGGGGAAGGACCCCAGCCACAGCCGAGAAGGGAACTTCATAGGCAAAAGGTTCTTCTTTCAATCTGGTAGGATCGCCAAAGAATAATCCACTTTGAATTCTTACCACCTTATGCAACAATTAATGCTCAAATATACTGTCAGCAATTAGATCGTTTGAACCAAGCTTTGAGGAAGAAAAGACCTGCTCTAGTGAATCGAAAAGAGGTGATGTTTCATCAGGACAATGTGCGACCCCACACAGCAAGAATCACATCACAAAAAATCGAAGAACTTGGTTGGGAGAAAATTCCTCATTCACCTTATTCTCCCGATCTTGCTCCTTCAGACTACCATTTGTTTCGTAGCTTACAGCATCATTTGGAAGAAAAAGCTTTTGTAACACAGGAAGAGGTTAAAACTGACATTTGTGAGAATCAAAGCCAAAAGAATTTTACAGTAATGGAATTAGTAAGCTTGTTAATGGAAGGAAGTCATAGATAATCAGGGAAAATACATTGTTGATTGAATCTTGTAATTAAATGTAACATTTGGTCACTTGTTTTCTTTATTCAAAATTCGGACAGAACTTACAGGATGACCTGATATATATATATATATATATATATATATATATATATATATATATATATATATGTGTGTGTGTGTGTGTGTGTGTGTGTGTGTGTGTATAAATTTAGGCAACATCCCTCTTTTAAACACGTTGTATTAAGCGCCAAAGACAACATAGACCTGCTGATTTTCTTTTGTATTTTCTCATATTTCCGAATGAGACTTTTTATTTTAAAATTATATTTCCAAAAGACAACCGAGTACTTTCGAACGTCATCGTTCATCATCAGGGTCAATTTTTTTAAAACTTTAGCCAATTGCCTTGCAGGCGGAATTGTATTGCTGCATTTATACGAATCAAATAAACGTCACGAAAATATTTTTAACTTCAAAAGACTCGTTAATTTTATCACGTGCAGGCGAAGTCATGTGATCAAGTGAAGGGATGAAAAGATTTTTTATTGTAAAAACCAAAAAATCGAAAAATACGTTATGGAATTTAAAAGTTCAAGGGAAATAATTATGCGATTTATCAAATTACGTAGAAATATATTATAGACATTTAAGGATGTTTCCAGAAATATTATAAGCTGTGCAATTAATAAGAGGTCTATTGCTTCTAATATGTAGTGCCTCTAAAATTATATATATATATATATAAGGCTGAGACTAAGTTAGTGGTGATTTAAGGCGGAGAAACCGAAAAAATACCATGTGATTTTATAAAATATTGCATAGGTGGATATAGGATCTTCAAACGAAGCCTTATGGAACACACACTTCATTGATTTTACTGTCATCCTGCAAGATGTCTTCTCAGACAAAAGAATGGTTATTCTCGTGAAATTATCAACGCAATATTCACTCGCAAGAAATAATTATACTTAAAATTTTAATAGCTTTTGATTTCGAATAGCCCACAAGACGTTGATAAACCGTAAAAAATCAAATAAATAAATCTATAGAATGACATCTCTGTTACCTCAAGTTTACTCTTCATCTGTGAAGTGATTGTGAAGCATTCATTGCCATATAGGAGTGTTGATATTACATAGCTGTTCAACATTCAAGTTTTTCTGATCTGCTAAGTTAATAGAGGGTTCGGACAAACTGAAATCGGTCATCAGCTTATGGTAAGTTTTAGATTCCTAGAACAGCTTCATGCTGTAATCATCTTTTAACCGATAGAGAGAAAAAAATTATTAATTTGTTGTTGTATAGACACGGTCTTTCGTACAGTGCGATGATATGAAGTTATAAAGACCACATACCTTGAGATAACTGATGGTCTGTTAAAACAAACTACAAAAAAACCTAACTTTTAACAGTGAAAAAAGTCGACATTTTAAAGATAAATGGAGAGAGAGAGAGAGAGATAAATATTCGCTTAGTTGACATTAAATAGGATCGACAATTGATCGAAAATAAAACAAAAATAATCATTGCTCTATCTCAATCAAATGAAAAGTAGACAAGACACAAACCTCTTCAAACGATTGCAATCGGCACCGATGATAATAGCTTGTCAGCCATGAAGATAAATGGAAGTGTCCTTAGCAGATGCATGATAGAAGAATGATTAATAATAGGATCAAGACGTCATTAATAAATCAACTGTTTTGTCTGCTCCTAGAAAAATTGTTTCCTTCCGTCGTGCTGGACAATCTTTCTTGCCAGAATCTATCTGACATATTTATAAGTCTACCATTTGTCCATGCTTTAGATATTGCTTTCACATATGGTCTGGTGTTCTTGCCATATAGTTAAAGATTCTTGATAAAATCCAAACAGTAATTTGCAATGTTATTGGTCCTGACCTGGCATCTCAGCTGCAGTCGGTTTCCCACCGCCGTCACATAACTTACCTGTGCCTTTTTTATAAATAGTTTCATGTTAATTGTTCTGATGAACTTTTCTCTATCAGGGTTTCATTTTTAAATGTTATTTTTATCCCCCCCCCCTCCAGACAAATTGTACTTATAAGAACTAGTTAGGACTTCATAGAAAATTTGAGGTATTATGGTGGCTGTAGTAAGAATGGTAAGTAAGAATGTGTTGTTTTCGTGTAAGCAATGCTGTGGTATGTTTGGGTCAGTAATCGTAGCTAGCTAAGTTTAAGATAAAACAGATGAAAGACCAGTCTTCTCCTATCCCCGCCTTTTGACCTTGTGCCACATTTTTGTATTAAAACAAAATAAATATTACTTTCCTTTATGGTACCTAGGCGATAAGAATTTAAGCGCAGTACTAGATTGGAAGTTAGGTCTCATAATTTTACAGATGAAATTGCTAGATGCAACCGTAAGTTCTATGCTAAGAGTTGCTTCTCGCGAACTTCTAACTTGTGGAAATCTCTTTCGGCTTCTTGCTTCCAGGCCAAGTTTTAAAAATTTCAATGCAATGTCATTCGTTCTGTCTTCTGAATCCCCCCCTTTTTTTTTCCACTCACCTTAATAATGTTTTCGTTTTCTCCTATTCTCTAACACTGAGTAACTCTTTTTGTCTTAGTGGCTTTATTACCTTACTTGGTTTGAAATAATTAAAAAATTGCATAATGCATAGATGTAGCGAATTATCATCCTCATTATCATTTCTCTTCTTTCAATCAATTTGTTGGCTATACCCTGGCATTTTTTAATGGTACAATTCAATTATTTACATTTAACGTAGAAAGCAACGTGGTGCTGCGAACGGTTTTGCAGAGCTTGACTCCACTACGAAAATAATGTATCGAACATTTTCATATGTATTATCATTTTTATACGCATATTAATTATTTTATACAGATTTAATATGCTCTGTCGTGGTGAAAGATATTTTATATATCTTTGTCCACAAAAGAGCATTTTTTTATGAAGAAACATTTGGTTAAGTGCATTGGCAAACAAAGAGATTAGATTAAAAAAATAAATGCTTTTTATATAAAATAAGTGCTTTTTACATCATCGCAATATAAGCTTTTTGATCAACCTACCTTAATAAAAGAGTTTTATTTCTTTATCGTTGTGTTATATTCTTTCAAGAACAAACTGCCCTTTAGAAAACCAATAGCAACCAATTTTTAGTTCCATGAATCTTGTTAAAATATTCTGAAATGCACTTTTTCTGACAGCTGGAAACAGGTAATTTATTGAAGGCAAAATGATTTAAATCAAATTATAAATTAATGTCGGTGAGAGAATTCAACAATCAGTGCCAAGTCCTGGCTGCAGTTGTAAAACAATCTGGAAAGGCAAGGACATCAGCCTGAATTCAAAGATTATATTGTTGTAGACAGTTGCCTTCTCAGTCTTTGTGGAAGCTTTCGAATCTTCGAAGTTAACACAATAATTACAGTGTAGAATCCAAGTATTACGAATGAGATGCTATAGAACCACCCCAGTTATCTCTTATGCTGAACGCATTAAAAATGACGTTTGCTTTCTCGTCCTGGGTATGAAAATAAACTATAGTCGGCAGCAAGGCCTTAATTACTCTTGTTCCCATATCCGCCCTGACCCGGAGTGGTAGCAACCCTTAGTGTCCGAGTTTAAATAGCGAACACCCAAACTGGAGTTAAAACATGAAAATATAAAAATACACTTTTATCGTAAAAATGTTAGCAATACATTTTAATAGTAAAAAAAATACTAGCAATAAACATTTCATATAAAATTAGCAGCAATATATTTTTGGAAAAAATAACAAAGCTCCCAGGAAAATTAAATTTCGGCATTAAATTTCCCATAAGGAGTTGATGTGCCATTAAACAAACCAAATCAAACGTTTGATTTTCATTGTGCACCGACTAACAAATATTTACTCTATTGTCCTTTCATGTTGCTTATGTGTCCTTCTCACCTGTATTTTTGTTGTTGAATGGTTGTCAGCTAGAGGAACAGAAAACATGGCACCGAAATCAAAAGGCGCCTTGGAATAGAAAAAGATATGTTCAAAATCTAAACAAAGTATTTGGACATTTATAAAATTTAAATGTAACCCCCACCAACTGTTACGTACTATCAGACCTTCATTTCATTTTTGTATGTACAGGAAAATATATATACATGGACAATTATTATCTTAAATTTGCGAATACATCTATTTAAAGTTAACCTGTAATAATGTTAAGAAACAGTCTAAACGATAAAGTGTAATAATAGGGTTGAGTTTAAGTATCCCCGCCAAAAGAAAAGAAAAAAAAAGTACAAATAAAATAAAAACGGCAAATAATTAAACCATACAATACTTAAGGAAAAGGGTAAGATTTAGGAACATTAAGATTACCTCCTCGGTTATCCATTTAAACTGCAATCCACCGAAATAAGAAAAGAAGCCAGTCCCCACCGCGAGCCATTTAAAAGATAGTTCGCGCAGCGGATTGGTTGTTACAAACATCCAATCGGTTGTGCGGAATATGTGGTCTTTCTTCCTCTTATTCTTTAAAAAGGTCAGAGTAGCTGTTAGCGTTTAATTGGGAGGGGGAATCAGGGGTTGATCTCCCCTGATTGAGTCGATTTGGTGATGGGGAGTATGTTGTTGAAAGATCCGAAACTCCCTGATGAACCAAGTCAAAACATCACTGACGACCCCCTTGGGCGCCTACTTAAAAGCGTATTTTCGAATTATTCTATATGACATTTTTAAGGCAATTCATCCAAGCAAGGCGGGAGTGCTACTAGGACGCAAGGGCTTACAGAGGATTGAAAACAAGAGTAAAGAGGCGTGTTTGAGGAAAGGATACCGAGAAGGACGGGAAACAAACTCAGAGCGTCAGATTTCGATTGACATGCCACTTGAATATTTGAAGATTATACTCATAGGGGAAACAATTAAGGGGAAGGGAATTCACAGATGGGAAGTGCGGGTGAAGAGGCTGTTTGAATAGAAGAGACGGTTACATTTAACCTTTTTGACTGTGAAAGGGTGGGACCGAGATGCCAGCCTGGTAGCTCGCTTAAATTCATGTAGTCCGGGAACCAGCGAAAGTAGCTCGTCGGAACAGTTACCGTGAAAATATTTGTAGAAGAGACAGAGGGAGGCCACATCACATCTGTGGGATAGCGATTGTAGACTATATGTCATAGCAGGACCTATCATCTTGCATATTCGTCTCTGGATTTTGTCAAAGACCACGAGACGTATAGCGGGAGCACCAGACCATATATGACAGCAATACTCCATGCAAGGGTGGATGGTTGATTTATAGATTTGAAGGATGGACTCAAACAAGAAAAACTTTCTGGTACGACGCAGAGAGCCAACTTTCCTTGCAGTGGATGAAGCTATTGATTCAATGTATTTATTCCACCTCATATCAATGGACAGCGTGAGATCAAGCAGGCGTAACGAGGTGCTTTCAAGGAGTTGGGAATCAGTCATTCTGATGGGAGGCAGGTTTTAATGCTGGCCATTGAATAAGACATCAGAGATATGGTTCTACAGAAGGTTGCTTAGAATATGTCAGAAGGAACGTGTCAGTAATAAGAAAGTTTTAATGGATACAAAAAGGACGCTTATAATTACAGTCAGAAAGAGAGATCGTTGAAATTTCTTGGACACATAGGAAGGAAAGGGGGTTTAAAACATAGTCAGGGCAAAAAGAATAGAAGGTAACAGCCAGTAACGTATCTAAGGAGCTTGTGGAAATATATGTTAAAACAGAGAGCTGGGGACAGTAAGAATACAATCAGTGCTAAGAGCTAGGAAGAATAGAGAAGTGTGGAGAGCCATGATCGCCCATGTCCTGAAAGGACACGGCACATGGATGAAGGATCCTTTCTGTGGTGTCGATTTTCATCGTCTGATCTCTGAGGTCCTTTTCTGTCTCTCAGAATTGACCCTTTCCGTAAAATTCCTAATTCTTCTCACGTTGCTGGGTTGACTTTTTTTGTTAAAACTTTTGGTGTTCAGCAACCATAATATAAATGGCTACACAGGTAACAGCTTGTAAGAGAAGCTTGTTCCAAACGTCGCTGTTCAAGAGGTGATACCAAACATTGTAAAACATGTCCACTTGTGATACTTTATTGATTATACCTCGTAAGCATTTGTGGATTATTATTTGAACAACCATGAACCCACAAAACACATAATACCTGTTTACCGGTCGAAATTTCCGGCGTTTAATAACTGAAATAAATTATGCAGACAATTGACACGAGAAACATTTTGCTAGGTATTTCTATCCTGCATTGTTGATGTGCTCTGCTGTTTATTGATGAAATAGTGAAACTTACCAGAAAACTATCCGAGGAAAGTGTGTTGGCAAACATTGATCGATTGATTGAGTGATTCGTTTTCAACAGCCGTGAAGGTATGAGATAATAATGGTTTAGTGATACAATTTTTACTATTTAATTCATACCTAGGAGGTTAAGAGGTGGATTCATACCTACCCAGAATTTGATAAACAAACAATAAATTATAATGTAGATATAAAGGGTGGATCAATTCCATATTACAATCAATATATAAACTGATCCCTCATTCTGTGATCAGTTTCGGTACATTTATATTCCAGAGAATGCAAATAAATCTAGTAGCTGTGTAGCTAATCAAACCATGAGACGATTGTAGCAGTAAGACAATTTTATTTAGTTGTAACCTTATGCTGTAGACAAGCGGGGTAGAGGTTAAGCTTAGCTGAGGGTTGTTGAAGGGGCAAAATGTCTAAAGGGCGCGTCTTCAGTATCGCAACGAGCGGTGTCTTGTCCCTCTCCGTGCCAATCTGTGGGTTTCTCCATAGACCAGTGTCCTATGGAGAACAGGTCTTCTTTATCTCGTCAGCTCTATCTAGAAAAGGAATTAATTAATAACTCAGAGTCTGACTTCACTCAGTGACCTTCTTTGTCAGGATAGTTTGACCTGGTTATTGGAAATACAAGTCCATTAAGCTGATTTTCTTTGTCAAGATAATAACCGGCGAAACAATTGTTGTAACACATTTTAGATGTTTTCCTTTAACATGATATTGACTGGCACTGATCTCCCTACATGTTCCACAGACGGTACTAAATTAGAGAAACACGACCGAGATATCCGGGAATATTGATATCACATGGGCATACATTAAATCAGAGATTTGCTGTTTATGAGTATCATTTACTACCATTCACTATTGCTTCGTTCTGTTACATAGACAATTCGGAAATAGGGGATTTTCTTAAAAATGTCGCAGATCAGTCGTAAGAACCCATGCTTACATCTAAGATAAAATAAGACTCTGCATCCCAAAAACTTTGTACTAATTATTGTACTTTATATTTTTACTTTATACTAAAATCTGTATTTTATATTAAATCTATTGTTAGGTCAGCTGCTAAGAAAATTGGTACAGCGTGTTGTGCGAGAGAATTTTTTTCGCTTTCATATATAAGTCTGCCATACTTAGAATATTGCTGCCGCATATGGTCTGGTGCCCTTGTTATTTACCATGAGTTCCTTGATAAAATCTAAAGAAGAATCAGCAATATTATAGGTCTTGATCTAATGTCTCGGCTTCAGTCACTTTCTCAGCGCTGTAAGGTTGCCTCTCGGTGCCATTCTATAGATACTTTTATGGTAATTTTTCGGATGAACACTTCGCTATGGCACCCAAACATTTTGAATTTAAGCGCAGTACTAGACTGGCGTTGAGGTCTTATCATTTTACAGTTGAGCTGCTTAGATGTTGTGGCCTTGTTAGGGCCAGAAATAAAGACACAAAGAGAGGAATTGAGTTATACAAATATATTAACAGAAACAGTAATACAAACATATGCAAACGAGAGTGTTACAGCAAGAATGTTCGGTCCGATTGTCAGAGCTGACTGCTGGAACTTCCCTCTCTAGAAGGCGGTAACTGATCCTATTTATAACTGGGAGAGTCCATGCATGCGTCGGTAAATTATCATAAAATTAGATGTAGCCGTAAGTTCTATGCTAACAGTTTCTTTTCTTGCACTTTTCGCTTGTGGAACTCCCTCCCGGCTGCATGCTTTCCAGCCAACATTGATCTGCAAAAATTTAAATGTAATGTGAATCACTCCTGTTCTCCTGATTATTGCTTCCTCTTCCCGCTTATTACTAATATTTCTGTTCCCAGTTTTTCCACGCCCTGTAACCCTTTGTGTCTTAGTGGCTTGCATGAGGTAATGTCGACTAAAAAAATCAATTCACCCACCAAGGAAGGCGATAAAGCCACTAAGACGCAATGAGTTATCAAGAGTGAAGGAAACAGAGAAACGATTTCGATTTGAAAGGATGATAAAGGATTACATGTGACAGAGGATTTACGTTGGATTTAGTTGTCAGGGACGCAAAAACCTGGAAGAGTACTCTACAGGCGATTGGTGCGAGACAAGAATCTCTTAAAATAGAACTTAGGCTTGTATTTAGTAATTTCAACAGTGAATTGATGAGAACTATCTGCTAATCCAGTACTGCGCTTAATTTTATCAAGTCGAGGTATCAAAAGAGGAAAGCTGACCGGAACTATTGCTACGAAAATATTTATAGGCAAGGCAGAAAGATGCCAGATTAGGATTGATGCCATTGCAGATTCTCTGGATGTTGTCTAGATTCGCTAGATACTCAGCAGAAACGGAAGACCAGATGCGAAATAATATTCAAATACACGGACGTATAGCAGATGTGCAAGACAGATTATTGTGAGGGGAATTGTCTAGCACAACAATGAACCAGTTGCCTTGGCAGTAGACTTAACTAACGCGATATAATTATTCCAATTTATATCAGCCGATGAAAATACCTCAACGACTTGCTACCCTGGAGGTTAACATGGCTAATGGTTTTTGAAGACGATTAAGACAATGCAGCTTAGTTTCGAAGGTGTTAAATTTAACAAGCCATTTATTACCTCAGTTAACAATATGCTAAGCATTATCTTCGTGGTCAGCTGCCATTTTGACTTTATTGGCTTACCATTAATACAGAAGTAAATGCCATATATATCAGGTCGAGAACTGGTGACATCGAGGAGGTTGTTGATGAATATCAGGAACAAAGTAGGTCCAAAGATAGAATCCTGGTAAACAGAAGAATATATATATATATATATATATATATATATGTATATATATATATGTGTGTGTGTGTGTGTGTGTGTGTGTGTGTGTGTGTGTGTGTGTGTGTGAAAATATATAGAAAATAGGAAGGAACTGGTTAGGTAAATAATCCAAAGTCCCTTAGTACTTTAGTTATTATTTTTTTTTTTCTATACTGATACTTATTATTAACACCCAACACCCGCCTACCCAACTTAATCAATTCGCCCTAGCTGTTACCATGGAAATTTTGATTTCAATTTTAAAACACGTAAATTTCAGAAACACGTTATTCCAAAAAATTTCGCTTGAAGATGGAACAGAGCTTATTTTAACTCAATTTAATTTAAATAATTTAAATAATTATATTGAAGTTTTCGGCTCTTGTTTTTGAAACATGGGACTTCTTATGTCGCGATTTGGAATCATATTTTTTAAATAATTATATATATATATATATATATATATATATATATATATATATATATATATATAAACATCTAGAAGAGTTGATGTGTAGGAAAGATTAAATCAAATAAGAAATTAAACCAGAAACAATAACGCTCCAACTTGTGAATAGGAAACTCAGCGTGCCAAACCCTGTCAAACGCCTTTGAGATATGTAAAGAGGCTCCACCGTTCTTATTTAAAGATTGAAAGACTTTTCAATAGCCGTTAATCCATCTGACCTCGAGAAGAGAGAGCCTCGTTGTTTGTCTGATGGAAGACTCTGCGAGGTGAGATTCTTAACCAATACAGAAGTGATTAGACACTCTAATACTTCGCCAAAAGGACGTAGAATACTAACAGATCGATAGAAGGATTAGACGGTACATTTATGACAGTACTATGGAAGAGAATATCCAAGCTGGAAAGCAAGAAACGTGTGGAGAGCATCTAAAGTAGATCCTAGGAAGTACAGGAGTCTGTCCGAGAGCATATTATTGCAGGAATAACCTCACGTCACATTTTGTTTGCATGAAGTTTAGTGATGACAGCAGAAAAAATGTACGTAACCATCATAATCATTGTGTACTAAAAATCTTAATTACTGTTTACTTTCCAATCATACTTTTTGTCTACATTAAAATCATTTCTATTGTGTACTTTAAATCAAACGTGTTGTTTACTTTCAATAATAATTCTTCTGCAATTTAAAATTAAAATTGAGTAATTTTTGTTTACTTTGCGATAATAAATATTGAGTCTAAAACAATTTTTTAAGCAGTTTTCGGATATTAAGAGATGTTAAAGTGGCAGCAAACCGCCTCCACATGAACAAAAAATGAATTCAGTAAATATACAAAAATAGAAAGATGTGTAAGATAAAATAAAAAAATAAAACATTTTAAATATTTGGGAAGTGTTTTATATGACGGAAAGTAAAAATCCTAAGGAAAATAGTAGATGGTGAATGACGTTGCATTTACATTTGTGTAGATTGTTAGGGAATAAAACAAGATGTAGGAGAAGAAGAGGACGGATTTATTAAAGATACTGTGCAAGAAATATAATATTGATAATTGGAATGGTAACAGAAAGAACAACTCAAATGCAGAAGCAGAATGCGTTGCTGTGTTTTATAGATATACTAGCAGCATGACCCGGCGTTGCCCGTGTTTGATTCAAAAACGTACGACTCATACAGCAATCGTTATCACTTGACTTAAAATATTTTTGCCCTTCCTTGCCTTTAAAGGAGTGCCCTTTGCCGTGCTGATGTTGCTACATGCCTTACTTCTTGCCTATCTCACACTGCGAATTTTTTCTAAGATCTATACTAAACATTAAATCTGTTACGAAAAAAGAACTAAAGAAAATGAACCCCAAACTATCAGCTTTAAAAAAGGACTCGTAACTGGAAAAACCGAATGAAAAAAGAATGTTAACAAAAAATACTTTTTCACACCCAACCCAGTTCTACGGAATTAGAATCAACGTTGAGTTTAAGCAAGCGAATGAGCCAATTGGAGTAAAGTGCCATGTAGATTTAAATTTTTCCCACTTGTGATGAATGCAGCTATCGATTTTTTTGCATGCTAGCATGCTAGTTAACATTCGTGTCAGTCAGCTGTTGGCTCTCACGCTGGCCAATATAATCTTCCTGCCTATTCGTGGCAGCCAGCTATTGGCTCTCACTCTGGCCAGTAGAAAATGGCCGCAAACTACATGAAAACTACCGTAGAAGCATGAAAAATCGATTATTTCTTATTATCGATGGAAATGTAAAGTCGGTCTTTACCTTCCCGTAAACTTGGTGCATGTGCATGTAAATTTTGGTGCAAATCCGTCGAAATTTGCGACCGTGCATTCGTTACACACACACACACACACACATCCTGCCTTTTATAGATAGAGATTATAGATTGAATTAGAGTAGGAAAAGCTGGCCCTAATGAAATTCGAGCGGAACAATTTATAGGGTTTGATTACCAAGTACGTAATGTTTATTCCGGTATACAAAAATAGAAAGATGTGTCTATTCATCGGACTTATTCAACCAAATACAGAAAAGTCCTACCAGGATTCATTATTGGTGGCTACTATGACATAGTGTTGATAACAGACGTAGAAAGGAAAATACAAGAACTCATACAGAAGATAGTGAGAGAAAGGACAAAACAAAAGGACACGTATACTTAGCACAAGCAAGAGACAAGAGACAAAGCAAGATGGAGAGAGAAAAACCAACCAACCCATTAAGCTTAAGTAAATTGATGGCGGAACTGGGTTTAGGAGAGATAACAAAATGAAGAAGAAGAGGAATTCTAATGATTTAAATTAATGTCAAAGAGAGTAATAAAAAACGCCAGGAGAACAGAATATTGAACCTGGCTTAGCGGCATGTGTTATTTAATGCCGAAATGTAAATATTTGGAACTGAATATATTTTGAACGCAATTGTATGCCTTCAATTACAGATAAAATGTATTTTTAAGTATTTTGCTTTTAAATAGTATAGTTTTATTAAAAAATGTTTGGGATGGGGGTCACTATTTACCCACAGCTGGGACGCTAATAAATGTTACCACTCCGTGTCAGGGGACAGCAGCAATTAAAAGGTGGTTCTATACTCCACAAAACCTCCAATCTCCCGGAGGACTTGCTGCCGGATGTAGTTTATCGTCAACGAAAAATATGGAGGAGAGTGGTTGGTTTTCAAATACTTATGAATATGTTCGCAGTTTCTATTGTCAAATTTGAGAAGTGATTATTGACGTAATGACATCTCTGTTTAAATCTTTGTTGAGTTTAAGAAGAAATGACTACAGGGAAAGATGAATGGGGATCAAGATTGGTAGAGAGGGGGAAAAAGGTCGAGGTGGAAGTTACAAGAGAATCTATGAGAGGTTACTCAAGGTCATTTTAAGAATTTGCATTATTCATCAATATCGCAGAGAAGAAGAAAATCACAATAGATATCGGGTGGGTGAAATATGCTAAGAAGGCCGGAAGAGCTGAAATCGAGCCGCGAAAGGCTGTATCGATATAAATGAGAAAAAAATATTGATAGCGGTTCTCAGAAAAAAGATTAAAATCAGCCTGTCATGTTTTTGTCTTCGGTTCAATTATCGATAAATGTCTCAGCACGTTTCCGCTATTTTTCTTTTTATACAATAAATTGAAATTGCCCATTTTGAAGCATCTTTTCAAGAGATAACGTGTTGCCTGATTTCACATTTCTCTATAACTTTCTGAATCTGATTTCTGATTGGCGCAATGGTTAGTGTAGCGGAAGATGGAATCAGTGAGCCAAATTAAATTCCGTTTGTTTGTTGCATTTAATAGATGACTAACATTCTCCTCCCCACAGCTATAGATTAAATAGTAGGATGGACTGGTCTCCTTAGCCGTGGATAGCAACCAGTTGTAAAGAACGATTACTCTGAATTCAAATAGCAATAAAAGGTACCAGGAAGATAATTTATTTTACTTTCCCAAAAGAGCATGATCGTCCTGGGTAAGACGTTAAACTACATCTGCGTCCTGGGTAAGACGATAAACTACAACCAGCAGCAAGGCCTCTAATCAGGAGGTTTTGAGGAGCGTGGAACCACCTCTTAATTGATGGTGTTTCCAGGTCCACCCTGACCCAGGGTGGTAGCACCTGTTAGGGTCCCAGCTATGGGCAAATAGTTAACTATTACCAGCAATACATTTTTGAAAAAAATATTACCAGCAATATAATTTTGAAGGAAAAATATTACCAGAAACAGGTTTTTGACAAAACAAAATATTACCAGCAATAAAAGATGTTGACAGCATTAAATAACCCATTGAGGTTGATATGCCGTAAAGCAAAATAAACCAAACCAATCTAAACCAAAGAATACATATTTTGTTCATACGAATCTATTCTAAAAATGTTGTCGGCATTAAATAACCCATTGTGGTTGATATGCCTTAAAACAAAATAAACCAAACCAAACCAAAAGAGCATGACATTTCACAGTAATGTAGATTTTCTGAACGCAGTTATCTCTGCAATATTTGCACAGCCATGATTACCTACATCCTGTCAGCTTATAAAATTTTTCTCACCGCAAGTGAATTTATTATAAATTCATTGTTTTAATTTTTTATTAATATTAGAAATATTTATATCACAGTTATTGGAAAATATACAACTCTATATATCAGACTAGTTGTAGGTAATTGAATGACCAACCCGTTTCTTCCCTAGAAATACATTTTCCAAAATAATAATATGATCCTACTACTTGCCTGAGGAAGCCTTACGATCGAAACCGGGTAGCAAGGTAGACTGCTTTTTAGTGTTTTCGTAAACACACACACACACACACACACACACGCATATATATATATATATATATATATATATATATATATATATATATATATATATATATTAGGGTTCCAGTTATGGCAAATAGTGGACCCCAATTAAAAAATCAACAATACATTTCTATAATAAAATTATCAACAATACATTTTTAATAGTTTTAAATTTCACGGTTTTTGAATTTTTTGGATGAAGCTTATTTCTGAAGTAAATGAATGAATTAATCTCTGGCGAATTCTAAGACAATAAAATATCTGTAGAAATTTCTCTATTTCATCGTTAATATTTCAGTTGAAGAAATTTAAAACTATTGCAATAAAAATCATAAATATGAATACTGGTTGTTATTTTAAGAAATGGGTAAAAATGAAAAGATTTGAAATTGATGACTTTTTCCATTTTTACCGAAACATTAGTCTAACACTTCTAGCTTTCTTTATTTTATTCATTTTCTCACTGAAATCAAGTAGTGAATTTTCCCTTCTTTGCACGAGATCAAATGAAGAATTGGCAGGGCACAACGGTCGTGCGCAGTAACGAAAGGAAGGACAATCACAATTATTATATGACTTGTTTTAACCATATTGACTAAGAATACATTTTTATAGTAAAATGATAGCCAATATAACACTAAAAAATTATAAAAATATATTTCATAGTAAATTTACTAGAAATATGCTTTCATAAAAAAATTACCAACAATACATTTTTGTAGTCAAATTACCAACAATAAATTAAAAAAATATCAGCAATACTTTTCATTATTTAAAAACTATATTACTAGAAAAAAAAACCCCAAACATACGTTTGTCCTTAAATGATATACAAAATATCTGTGATTGAAGTCATAAAACTGCGTACAAAATATTTAGTTTTCGGCATTAAATAACCCATATAGATTGATATACCAAACAACCAGAAAACCACGTCTTCACGTGATTTAGACGGGAACAAATTTTTCTCTGTTTATTATCACCATTTTGATGACATTATTTGGCGCCAAATCTAACCATGAAGATAAAATTAAAATTATTTCTAACGAAACTGTATGTGCAGAATTTGATCCTACCTTCTTTTTAAACTTGTAATAAATGTTCTTGATTCGATTTAAATACTTGGCAATCATGGCTTATTTTCTTCATTGCATCTATGATTATTCGACGGGTATGTATTTCCGCATTTAATTAATGCATATAGAACACCTGCCGTAACAACATTAAATTTACTTTAAACACCCGTGCCAACAAACTTTAAGTTGGAATTTATATAAGTTTATTTACATTGTGGTCACAGTAATCGAAAGTTTTAAATGACAAAGACAAAATGAGGTTAAAACTTGAAAACACTAACAATATTTTATTATATAAGCAAGTCGAGATCATTCTCTGGAAACAGAAAGTTGTTTTCGTCTTTGAAAAGAATCATTAATCTATCAATGTCTGAATTTCTGGGATAATGGGTTACGTTATCAGTATTTATACTACATGGTGCCCAGTGAAAAAATGGTAATATATGTAGTAAAAACGGAAACAGTGAATAAACTTATACCAAAGCTTTATTGCACTTTTCTAGGACCACTCGTCTACTGACAGATGTAAAGAGTGCTTTTTAAACCTCTTAGATCTGAAAGGGAGGTAACTGATGATTTATCAGTAAATTATAATTGAAAACTAGTGACGACAGAGGTAACCGAAAAATTCAGGAAGAATTTCTCACGTCGAATGTTCTTCTTTGAAAAGTGCGCTAACTTGACGCTCAAAATCTGAGTTCTTTAGCCACACGAGAAGGGCAGAACGAAAGACGAAAGTTGTCTACAAATAACCTAAAAACGAGTAACCAGATCATAAAGTAATTACGCCAGAGGTGAATGTTTATTAAAGGTCATGTATATTCAAGGAATTTTTTCAAGGTTATCCAACGTCAATTATTCCTGAAAGATAAAACAGTGATAATAAATTTTCTACGTTTTTACTGTGCACCCTGTATATATATTCAGACAATTGTTATTGTCTTTTTGTTGTTATTACAAAGTTTTGGCCACTGTACTCTCTGGCCTTCAACGGGTATTTATCAATACATACAGCTCAAAAATCATAATTGGGGTATCAGACATATACCAACAAGAAATGGTGACCATCAAGCGTGAACAGCAGCAGACAATCATCGACAGACAAGTTTTGCGGCGGTCCTGCAGAGGCGCACGACCAGCGTCTGGCGACGGCGAACGAAAACCGGGCGGCTGGCTGCTGTCCGTCCCGGCCTGCCTTAAGAAGTGAACGGCGGCAGACAGTCATCGACAGACAGGTTTTGCGGTGGTCCTGCCGAGGCGCACGACGCGCGTCCGGCGACGGCGAACGAAGACCGGGCGGCTGGTTGCTGTCCGTCCCGGCCTGCCTTAAGAAGTGAACGGCGGCAGACAATCATCGACAGACAGGTTTTGCGATGGTCCTGCCGAGGCGCACGACGCGCGTCCGGCGACGGCGAACGAAGACCGGGCTGCTGGTTGCTGCCCGTTCCGTACCAACTACGCAATATCAACGTCTACAAGTGAGAACAGAAGAGTCAATAAGGAAGATCAAGAAAATTGCCACCTATGTCAAGGGTTTATAGGAAAAGATTCAGAAGGTCAACATCAAGACAATAATCAGAAGCAGTTCCACTATATGGAGAAATCTCGACAAACAACTAAGGTGAGAACATTATTCATCTCCAATAATCATCTGGCTGCTTGCCATCAGCATGTCTGATGCTATCCTCTAGGAAAGTAACTCATTGCAGCTTCTTGGGTCACACGTTCTCTCATGATATGAAGTCAGTGGAGTAGCTAGGGGGGGCGAGGGGGAGGCGGAGCGCCCCGGGTGCCAGCGCAGGAGGGGTGACACAGTGTCGCCCCCAACAAAATTTTTCAACCAGGCTAAGGTGTCAAAAATAGTCTGAAAACAGTGGTGGAGACACAGGGTTTCGCAGGCTGGCATACGACCCCCCCAACGAAATAATTTATGACCCCCCAGTTTTGTACCCCCGTCAGAAATTTTCTAATAAATTGTCGGGAAATTTGTGAGTAGGAAAAATAGCAATGTTTTCAGCTTTCATGTGTTTCAGTTGCTACAATCTTGGTTACTAACAAGAGACATTGTTGTAACATTTTATCGGATGATATGGTGTTTTAACTCTGCATCATAAATAACAACAAATCGAAATACGAAGCCAAAAGTGCAACAATTTCAGTCTTGCCGGTGTATCAATTCGCTGAGATACAATTTTCCATCGAGTGAGCGATATACTTTTGAATATATCTACTAGTGTTGGGACGATTAATCGGAATCGGAATCGAGAATCGGAAAAATCGGAACTTTTTGGGGTATCGGAAACGGTATCGGAATCGGAAAAATTTGTGCCTATTTTCCGATTCCAAAAACGATTCTTTTAAATTTTTAACTTAATTTTCCATTATTGGTACTAATGATAAATATTTATTGTTTTTAAATTATCACTAAAACTAAAATCATAATAACATCAAAATACGATGTAAATTTATTTTACTTGTATAAAGAAAAACAAAAAGAACTTTGCATAAATTCTCTAGGTAACCTTTAAAAGAATGCAGTTGATTTACAATGTTCCGAAAAATGCTTAAAAATTAAATAGGACATTTTTGTCAAGAAAAATACTTTCAAACATCGTTGATTAATGGTACCCAGAAAATGATGCAACGGAAAATTGGACACCGGAAAATTAGCAACAGAAAATTACGTCAACCATGAGCCAGTCGAGACTGACGCATCTGGCTGTGCTGTCTATTGAAAACGAGCTTACAAGACAAACAGATTTTGACGATGTCATTGACCAGTTTGCCACAATGAAAACAAGAAAACATTCATTCTAAGACCATAGTATCGAATGTCATTCTTTTGTGTATTGCCGTGTTTTGTATTTAGTTGTTCTGAAAATGAAAAGTTGCATTTTAAAAATCTTTTGATTTGAACTGATTATTTTGTGGTATTGGATTTTGTCTTGGATCATACATGTAAACAGTAACGTACCGGTCAGTAGAGTAAAGTAGAGGTAGAGCATGTATGAAAATTTAGCTACAGCTAACCATTCAGCATAGGGTGAATCGGGATCATTGGGGTGACATTTTAGCGGACCGCCCCGGGTGACGTTTACTTTACTACGCCACTGTATGAAGTGGAAACAATATATCTCTATCTATATAAGGCAGGATGTGGGTGTGTTGTGTAACGAATGCACGGCCGCAATTTTCAACGCATTTGCAACAAAATTTACATGCACATGCTCAAAGTTAGTGGAAAGGCCAAGACCGACGTTGCATTTCATAACTCCCATCGATAATGGAAATAATCGATTTTTTCATGCTTCTACAGCAGTTTTCATGTAGTTTGCGGCCATTTTCTACTGGCCAGAGTGAGAGCCTATACCTGGCTGCCACGATCCGACAGGAAGATTCTATTGGCCAGCGTGAGAGCCAACAGCTGACTGACACGAATGTTAACTAGCATGCTAGCATGCAAAAAAAAATCGATAGCTGCATTTGTCACAAGTGGGAAAAATTTAAATCTGCATGGCACTTTACTCCAATTGGCTCATTCGCTTGCTTAAACTCAACGTTGATTCTGACTCCGCAGAACTGAGATGGGTGTGAAAAAGTATTTGTTGTTAACATTCTTTTTTCATTCGGTTTTTCCAGTTACGACTCCTTTTTTAAAGCTGATCGTTTTGTGTTCATTTTGTTTAGTTCTTTTTTCGTAACAGATTTAATGTTTAGTATAGAGCTTAGAAAAATTCACAGTGTGAGATAAGCAAGAAGTAAGGCATGTAGCAACATCAGCATGGCAAAGGGCACTCCTTTAATGGCAAGTAAGGGCAAAAAATCAAGTGATAGCGATTGCTGTATGAGTCGTACGATTTTTGAATCAAGCACGAGCAACGCCGGGCCATGCTCCTAGTTAAATCTATTGTTACGTCAGTTACTAAAAAGTCGATTCACTATGATGGAGCGAGACAATTTTTCTCTCCGGAATCTATCTTGCATATATATATAAGTCTACCATTCGTCCATACTGAGAATATTGCTGCACATATGGTCTAGCTCCGCTGGTATTTACCTTGAGCTCCTTGATAAAATCTAAGGAAGAGTCAGAAATATTACTGGTCATGATCTGGCGGCTCGGCTTGAACCACTTGTCCACCACTGTAAGGTTGTTTCTCTATGTCTTTTTTATAAATACATTCATGGTAATTGTTTGAAAGAGCTTTTCCCTATGGTACCTAGAGTTTTTGAATTTAAATGCAGCACTAGTAGACTGGCATTGAGATCTCATCAGTTTAGAGTTGAACTGGCAAGATGTAGCCGTAGGTTTTATGCTAACAGTTTCTTATAAAGCCTTTTGTGTTTTAGTTGCATTACTGCATTGCTTGGTGTGATTCCAATTAAAAAATTGCAATTGTCCGTAAATAGTGTAAATAATACCTACTACTGTCCGAATAAAAAAAAATCAAACTCATCGTGTATTTTGCTGAGTCTAATATAAAGTTCGGGCCGATCCATTCTTTAACTCTCGCCAGGTGTTAAAAATCAATAAGAGAGAAGTCGTTTCATAATGATCTTTTATTTACCAGCAGAACTTATTCATTTTCACAGCGTCAGTTAGACAAATTCCTCCATGTTTTCAGGTTACGGCCACATCATGTTCATACATCGATCCTCCGTCCGAGCAACGAAGTTAAGCAATGTTGAGCCTGGACAACATTAGTTTCCATTTGTATATCATTGATACTGAAACAAAAGCTTCTTGTACTAATTATCATGTATCAAAACAGTGTTCTATTAATTAAAATTCATCAAAATTTGGGTTACGGCCACATCGCATCTATATATCGCCCCCCCCCCTGTCCGAACAACGAAGTTAAGCAATGTCGAACCTGGTCAGTACCTATATGGGTGATCGCAATTAGAAATAGAAACCATTTGTAGTTTCGGTCTGATGAGACAGGTGTTAAATCCTCACCGTTGAAATAATTTATAACCCTGTCTCGATATTGCGTTAAATTTTACCCTTTATATATATATATATATATATATATATATATATATATATATATATATATATATATATATATGAAACCATGTGCTTTGTGCATACATGAGGAATTTTACATTATAAAATTTATGAAAAATAAAAATTTACTTAATCAAAGAAATGAAATAGCTATTTTTTACACTGTCAAAGATTTTCCTTAAATAATGATTAAATGGAAAAAAAGAAGAAAAAGATAGAAAATGAAACACACATATTTATACTTGATCTTTGAATAATAAGTTTTAAATAAAGTAATTCTAATATATTTACTTGCCGAATATTCGCTTTACAAAAGAAAGAAAACATATATTATCTTGAATTCTTTAGTAGCCTTGGCTGACAGGTTAATAGCTGCCGCCACTTCACATTTTCCTACTCTCCAGCGCCACTATTTGTGAATTATTTGAATCTCATCCCAGAAGTTTAAAATCCTGTTTTGGTAGCGAATCCCTCAGTATTGGTAACTCCATTTTAACTCAGAATTATGTAGAATGTGATTCACAACAGAAAATACCAGAGGTGTGAATTATATTTAATCACCTCTAAAAGAGTTGATCTGTGGTGACTGCAATATAAGTTTTGTACTCGCTTTCACCTCAGAACATAAAAAGAACTAGTTGACTTGAGGATTGACCTAGAAGGTGTCGTCAACGCCACCAAGTGCAGAAACAGGCCTCAAATAATGTCGGTGAGTACTCCAAAATAAACGACGAATTGTAACAAACTGAACACACACACACAAGTCAATTTGATGACACGCAGTTATATAAAATCCTGACCTACGAGAGAAGAGAAATAATTTGTCACATCTTCACAAGAAGATCGACCATTCACAGAGAGACCTCAAACCACATACCCTTGATTGGCTGATATCAATTTGGGGGAGTCTCGAAATAAATTTCTGTCATACTTTACACACATAAAATTATAATTCTTTATATCTGACTAATCCCTACTAATATCATTCTGAGAATAGTGATTATCAAGGAATTAAATTTCAATAATCATACCTTGCTGGAAAGAAAATGATTGAAAAGAGAATGATTAAACCCGCACGTTTATGAAGCTGCTTATTCAAATAAACAAGAGACAAGTGTCTGAATGAATTCTTTCGAACACGTTTTTGCATTCAAATAGTTTGGAAGCGATTTTAAAAAAAAAAATGAAGGATTTTCTTTTAACATTCGTGCCTGTTATTAATTGATTCTAAGCTATCCCAGAGGGAAAGTCTCAACAATTAAATAAAATGTTTTCTGAAAGGGGAATTGTGTTGTAAAATTATGACCAGAAATCGCATTCCAATATTCCCATTCCAAAGTAATTGGTTTAAGAATGAATACCGGCGTATCTGATTTTTTTTTAAAATCAATTCACCCCAAGCAATGCGATAACATCACTAGAACTCAAGAGTCTACTCTGAGTTAAAAAGAACAAAAATACTTTACCATGAACTCTAAACCCAATTCTAAATAGGAGACAAGGGTTAAACCGGGGGGGGGGGATAGATTATGAAGTGGGTGATAAGAGAACCTATCTTTCCGCTTCGTAATTAAAAAGTTTCACCCCACTTTAATGAATTCCATTATCAAACAGAGAATTTAACTACAAAATAAATTAATTCCAGGTTTTCAATTAGTTTACAGATATTTAGTAAGTTGAAATTTGACTAAGATAAATCCACAATAGTGCGGATGGAGAGAGTCTCACATAACGTTGGATGCATCAGTTCACCTGTTGATAGACTAGAATTATTTCTTCTTTCATATTATAATTCTGATTTTGCTCTAGTTCGTTAGTAAGTTAGTTATCACTTCTACGCCTTGCCATTACCTCAGATAAATAATGGGCGATTCCGTTTTGACTGTGAGGAAACTCCAAAGAAAAAGACATATCACAGACACTGTTTGGTGCAAGCGTGAAAAAGAAAGCATACAGAATAATAAGAAAGACTGAAAAAAATGGAAGATAGAGGTAGCGATAACGTACCCATGGTATTTATCGTCTGCTTCAGTGAAGTGGAAAGGCTTGTCAATTAGAATGTTTTCATTTTTAACTTCTTACTTCTTTCAAGAATGACCTGTATTCTTAATTATGACTGTTATTGAAATTCTTTTGCAATAGTTGTTGAATTCAAGTAATTAACTATTCAGTCGGGGAATTTCCCGTGGGTATATTATAGCTGTGGATCCCGTAAGGATTTTATGCAATCATTGGCAAACAAAATGTGATTCATAAAATATTTAAATCAGAAAACCATGAAATTTTCACGGTATTATTAGTATTGTTTTGTACTTTACTTTTGTTTACCAAACAAAACATTTTCTCTTTCAGTTGTTTCTCAAGAGATATTTATTTTGTCTGCAAGAAACCAATGGAATAAAGCAAGAAATAATATTTTTGAGTTACAGGTGGCGTTGAAATACTTTTTCTTACATTATTACTTTTTAATGAACATCGTGGTTATAAGCAACTCTAGACGGATTTGATTAAATCTAAAGTAACTCCAATACTGATGTCAGTGTGTCTTAAAGCAACCGAAGAAACAAAAAAAAAAAAAAAAGAATATCAATATTTTGATCGATCTTTCAGTCTGTGACGTAGAAGTCTTATATACTCCGATCTCCCCACTGCGGACGAGATGTGATAAAAGGTCGGGTTTAATGTGGTAAACCCGACATAGCGTACATACTAAAGACAAAGATTGCTCAGCCCCCGTAACCATTGGTTGCGATTACCAATCTCCCCTTCCCTATTTTAATAGGGGTGCAACCCCGGGTAACTGTTCACCGTGACCGGGCACCTCACATTTTTTTAAAAAATTTTCCCCAGCTACGCCTTTGTCCGCACAAAGAGCCACAACTGAGTCGGTCTCTGCCCGAAGGCAGAGACGCAACTGAGAGATGATAACCCTTCCCGAGCATGGGCCGCGGAAGTCTTCCTCTTGACGACTGACGATTGACATATTTGTAGTAGTTTGACTTTATGCAAAACATGGTAAGTCCATTTTGTATATCTCGTTACAAAAAGAAAAAAAAAGAATGTAAAATTAATCAAAAAGAGTTACTAAATATATTATTGCACACTGGTTTACAAAATTCCGCCATTGCTGTTTTAGTTACGTGAAAATATTTTCTATACTGATCCCACAATCACAACAGTTTATCACTGTCTCGATACTGTCTAATGGGTCAAATTGGCGGCTAATGTCAAAAAACGATCTGATGTTAACTGGGGCAAAGGGTGGCTTGTTAATTTTAATGCCTCCATAAGTAAACTGCTCTCTATTAATCATCTGAGAAACCCCATTCAGCATTTCATCAGCATTGGTGATATTAACCTCCAGGAGAGTGACATGTTGCACCTTCTCGGGTTAATATTCTCAGCGGACATGATATAGAAAAACTAGATTGAATCCATTTTATGGTCAGCTGCTAAGGAATTTTTTATCGTAGACTTTTTACGGTATCTATCTTAGATATATCTATAAGTTTATCATTCATTCATGCTTAGAATATTGCTGCCACATAGGATTTGGTGCTATTGCCATATATCTGGAGATCCTTGATAAGAATCAGTAATATTATTGGTCTTGATCTGGCAGCTCGTTTTCTGTCACTTTCCACCGTCTTAAAGTTGATTCCCTGTGACTTTTCTCAAAATCCTTCCACGGTAATCGTAACTGTTCGAATGAGCTCTTCGGCAGCGTACCTAGACTCTATGAACGCAGTACTAAAGTGGCGATGTCTCACAAATATATAGTCGAATAGGTTAGATGCAACCGTAAGTTCTATGCGAACATGTTTCTTTTCTCGCACTTCTCGCTTGTGTAATTATCTTCCGGCTCCATGCTCTCCAGCCAACATTAATCTGCAAAAAAAATTAAAAGCAATGTCAATCGCTTTCTACTTTCCTCCTGATTACTCCTGTCCTGTTCTTGATCCTTAGTAAAGTTTCTGTTTCTTAATTCTTTCTCAACCAGTAAACCCTTGCGTCTTGAACTTATTGTATTGTAAGTATTGTTGAACTTCTATTTAATACCAATGCCCCGATATAGCTGTGAATGTGTAACCGATCTGGGATTGCAAAGGAAATATTTGTCGCAGATTACTTCCACAACACAGAAAATAAATCACTTTAAGTTCAGACTCGAACATCGGGGGCAGAAATGGCGAAAACTCGTTTCGCAGGTACTATCTCACAATGCACGCAACCAGTCAGAAAAATAACTCACTCTCCAACAAACGCGTTAGCCAAAATACCCGAATTTTTCTCTCCCGATTCGAGAACACCAACTGCTTTTATCGTCCGAGCATTTTTTCCATTCCTTGACAACTGGGAGAGGACGCTCAATTTTTGCATATCAAAATACTTTTATGCGACGGACTTGTTTTTTTTTTAATTTAAATATTCCGTCTTCAGCATGTCATGCGGAATACGTGCCCTTTTTGGGTAAATAATTTTCTTTTTTCGTCATATTTTCCGTCATAGGATACACGCGACGCACTGTCGCTTGATTTGACGAGGTAAGTCGCCGTTTTCTTTATACTTTACAAATATGTTCAACCTGCACAAGGCACAAGAGCCACTGAAGTAAAAGAGTTACAGAGTAATAGGTACATTTTATGGTGATATGTGCAGAAAATAACACTTAACCTTGTAGAGGCTAACTTCTATTTAATACCAATGCTCCGATATAGCTGTGAATGTGTAACCGATCTGGGATTGCAAAGGAAATATTTGTCGCAGATTACTTCCACAACACAGAAAATAAATCACTTTAAGTTCAGACTCGAACATCGGGGGCAGAAATGGCGAAAACTCGTTTCGCAGGTACTATCTCACAATGCACGCAACCAGTCAGAAAAAATAACTCACTCTCCAACAAAACGCGTTAGCCAAAAATACCCGAATTTTTTCTCTCCCGATTCGAGAACACCAACTGCTTTTATCGTCCGAGCATTTTTTCCATTCCTTGACAACTGGGAGAGGACGCTCAATTTTTGCATATCAAAATACTTTTATGCGACGGACTTGTTTTTTTTTAATTTAAATATTCCGTCTTCAGCATGTCATGCGGAATACGTGCCCTTTTTTGGGTAAATAATTTTCTTTTTCGTCATATTTTCCGTCATAGGATACACGCGACGCACTGTCGCTTGATTTGACGAGGTAAGTCGCCGTTTTCTTCGCTATACTTTACAAATATGTTCAACCTGCACAAGGCACAAGAGCCACTCGAAGTAAAGAGTTACAGAGTAATAGGTACATTTTATGGTGATATGTGCAGAAAATAACACTTAACCTTGTAGAGGCTAACTTCTATTTAATACCAATGTCCCGATAGAGCTGTGAATGTTGGAAAATTATTTTGTAGGTGACGAAAAGATTCGCTTACACAGCATGTGTTTCTAGACAAGACTGATTGAAATAACATGGACGCAACACGTGAGAAATGAAGTAGAACTAAGGAAAATCGGAATTATATAGAAAGATTCTTACACATTATGAAATGGGCAAAGACCGACAATTGTTTTAAGACATTTTTATGTTTATATCTATAAAACATGTATTTATAAACATAAAAACGTTTTAAATTAATTGACGGACTTTTTCCATTTCATAACGTGTGAAGTCATTTGTTTACATTGGAGATACGCATCATGGAAAATTGTCGTTTAAAAATAGTACAGTCGACCTTGCTAACCGAAACGCTCCTCTGTGGCGAAATCGGTAAAAGCACGTCAGGCTATATGACGGTTCCGTATAGGATACAGGTTCGATTCCTGTCGGAGGACGAATATTTTCTATGAAAATTTCTCTGACATTCAGGCCGTTAAATGTTGTTAATACTGTTTATTATAAACAGAGAATTTACTTAAATATTTCTATCGATAAAAAGAACATATAAACATTAAAAATGTCTTAAAATAATTGATTAGCAATTACTTAAATTTGTTGTAGTCGTCAGCCGTCAATTTGTAGAAGTTTCACGTTTTATCGGATTTAACTAGCATTTTATCGCTGTCGTTTATGCTTTTGACTATTTGGTCTAGACGCTTCTGGAAGTTGCTTTTCTTTTTTTGAAAGGAAATATTATTGATTATATTTAGTAGGTCCTTTTCGAATTCCTGTGGGTTTTTGTTAGCGAGATCTTTAACAAAATTTAGGTTTTTGTTAGCGAGATCTTTAACGAAATTTAGCGAGACCTTTAACAAAAACACCTTAAAATTGAGTTACAGCTGCACTGAAAATCTAGAAAGAATCATAAAAAGACATAATAAGAAAATCCTAGAAAAACACGCATACCAAAACAGTAATAAACCGCATAAACTAAAATTAGATAAAAATAACGAAACATTATGTGATTGTAGAAACCCTAAAGACTGCCAGTTGGAATAAATGCCACACAAAATCCGTGGTATACCAATGCACTATCTCATCCATTGAGAGTCCTAACACTGATAGGATATACATAGGGTCAACGAAGAATAAATTTAAAATTAGATGTAGGCAACACAAGAGCTCCTTCAACAATATTCAAAATAGAAATCAGACATCTCTATCCCAATATTTCTGGCATCTAAAAGAAACGAATCAAACACCAAAAGAAAAATGGAAAATAGTAAATAGAACAAGAACTTGTAAAACCTGGGATGACCCATGCCCTTTATGCCTACACGAAAAACTAAACATCATAAGGTTTCTAAATAATGAAAAATTATTAAACCATAGGCAGGAGTTAACGGTTTTTTGCCGACATCAACAAATTTTCGCATTAAATAATTAGCATAAAAAAATCCCATAGTTTAATAAAAGTCTTAAAAGCTTAGCCAAATCATTAAATATGAAAAACCCTTTCTGTAGTCGTCAAAAAACAAATTGAAATTCAGTGTAATACGGTTTGTATATAAAACTCCCACTTGAATAAACAAATAAATAAAGAGATAATCAGATAGACATTAATAAAACAAAATCCTCCTGACACATAACGACTTGTAGGCGCACCATAAAAATATCCATCACTGGGAACTAACTAGAGGATGACCGCCAACATTAGCCTTGAAATAGATACCCTACCCAACCTTAGCAAAACCTCTCAGAAGATGATAAATCTATTGATAAGAATTAACTCTCTGACTACTTAACGAAGAAAACTAGCCTAGCCACTCCCACAATAACGGATGTTATAACGGACCATGCCTAAAAACACACGTAAACCAATAGATAGCTTATTCCTAAAATTTCGCTTGAAGATGAAACGGGACTAAACACCTCAATCCAACTCAATTTTAATAATTATTTGGATGGTTTCGGCTCTCGTTTTTGAAACATGAGAACTCCTATGTAGCGACGGAATCATATTTTTAAACAAAAAATATTATAATATATATATATATATATATAATCATATATAGACAAAATACTTAAGTAAATGCTCTGTATATAATAAACTGTATTAGCAGCATTTACCAGCCTGAATGTCCGAGAAATTTCATACTAAATATGCATCTTCTGACATGGAAGGTTTGTAATTTAAAAGCAGTAATTCGGACTTCCTTCGTAGCTAAACTGGTAGAGCACGCTAGGCTATATGACGGTTCCGTGTAGGATACAGGTTTCTTTCCTGTTGGAAGACGCATATTTTCTGTGAAAATTTCTCCGGCATTCAGGCCGGTAAATGTTGTTAATACTGTTTATTATAAACAGAGAATTTACTTTAAATATTTGTGTCTATATAAATATAATATAATAAAATATATTAAAATAATTGACAGACTTAGTTCATTTCATATATATATATATATATATTTGGTGCTATGCGTAAATTGTCGCCATTTTATATTTTTAATTTCGCGCATGCACGTTGTTTTTGACTTTGTCGACTGTACAGTGCAGTGGGGTCAGTTGGGCACCGTCTGAGAAAAAGAGAATCATGGCGCAATTCACTCCTCGATAAATTTGGAAGCAGTATGCTTTACTGTTAGGTAATGGCCCCGGATTCTCCAATACAAACATTTCAGTGTTTGCATGTCAATCTGAGGAGAATGCAGAGGATTCGGAAAAAGTTGGATTACGTTTACAGTCAACATCATGGTGTTTGGAGTGATCACTAGTGATGGCGACTTTATACCTCTATCCATCTTCCCAAAGGTCCCCAGACTCAACACGGAGGCCTAGATTAAGTGCTGCCGGAAGCTCCTATACGGACATTTCAGAGTGTTTGGATGTCAATCTGAGAACAGTGCACAGGATTCGAAAAGAGTTGGATGATACTAATTGTGATTACGAAGGTATGGCAGCTATTGTGTTACATTGAGCTCTGAACCTTTTTATCATAGAAATGATTAAATATATCTTACTGGAATTCTCCGAGGCTTTTATAACACTATTGAACTCTACTTTGAGCAATAAGAATGTATAATTACTCTCCAAGCTTAACAGAAGGATCGTGATGAGATTGATCATAAACGAAAATAACATGTCCATCATTAATTAATCATAGCTAAGGACCGGAAGCACATGAAAGATTGAAATAAATTTCAGATACATAGATATATTATTCAAGAGTCATTTTCCAAATTATTGAAGATGATCTTCACCCTCTCTAACCTTCTAACTTTCTGTCCTCGAGCAGAAAATTGCCTCACACTTTGCACGTACAATTTCATTTTCAAGTCTTTTTTCATTGCTCTTTGGACTGTCATAGGGGAAATCCTCCTTTCACGTGCCAAACGTCTTGTGGATTGAGTTGCATCTTTTCTAATTGAAGACTTTTGCTTTAAGTTGAAATGATAATCCCTCGTCTTGTTGTGAACTCCTGATCCAGTTTTCCTCTCTACATTTCCTTCCTTTTTTAAACTTATTCACCGATCTCTTGATGGTTCTTCAATGGACTTTGAAAATGGAAGCCAGATTATGAATGTTGGTACCATTACTGAAGTCCTGAATGAGCTTTTTCCTCTCAACATTGGGAAGACAGTAGATCTGACACAAAACAACCTGCTTTCTTTTTAGCTGAATATCACAAAAGGTTTTTTTTAGAGATCCTAACGAAAAATGTTCCAAAGATGATTAATGTCTAACCTGAAACCTGGCAAAAATGAAAGTCAAATAGTTTATTGTTTTTTAGATTTTAAACATTTTTGAGATAGATAATTATGCTGTTACAAGATTTGGACAATTTTTCTGTTACACCCGATATATATATATATACACATTATGAAATGGACAAAGTCCGACAATTAATTTTAAGGCAATTTTTATGTTTATACGTTTTTTATAGATACAAATATTTAAGTCAATGCTCTTTTTTGTTGTACAAAATTTAAGGATAGATAGAAAGAAGAATAATTTATATAGCATTTTAATGTATATTTCAAAACAAAAAAAAAAAAAAACCGGTTTCGTCCCAGGCTTATCAAATTTATTCCTGGAATATAAAAATATAAGCGTGTAAATTTAATTGATATTAATGATAACCAATGGAAAAAAAAATATATATATATATATATATATATATATATATATATATATATATATATATATATATATATATATATGTGTGTGTGTGTAGCGAAATATCCAAAGAAATTTTGTTGGTTAGGGTTATAAAAATACGAAGTTGTGAAGAGTTGCGATTGCCCATATACCTAAGGACCTCACCACAAAAAATAATAAGCATAAAAACTTGAGCTACCATATAAGTGAATTAGGGTACTATTTCTTACGTAAAACTTAACCAACTTCAGAACTTGTTACAATCCTATAGTTTCTCATTAAAACGCCGTGTCTTTCCGAGTAAACATCGACCATTTATACTAGAAAGAAATAAACGAATGCCGTCGGAAATGTTTCCGTTTCGTTTCTCGGTCTGCTTCTTTTATAGTTAACGGGAGAAAGTGTAGCGAGATTGTAAAAGACAATAACGTTTATTGTAGAAATGACTTCATTGATCCGTAAGTTAAATATCCAAAATAATTATTGATTGGAAATCAATGGCTTTCTGATTTTATGGAAATAATTTTTGTCAGGAGCAAAACTGATTTCTATTTTCGACATGTCTTTGAAATAATCCGAAACGCTTCTCTTTCGTTTCTCTTTATTTATTTAGGCTCAACAGATGTTTTACAGTCACCGCAGGATTATTTAAGCTGTATACATGAGTTTACACTAACTACCTATATATATATATATATATATATATATATATATATATATATATATATATATATATATATATATATATATATATATATATATATATCTGTGTGTGTATATATATGCATGTTTCATTAAAAATGACAGACAAGTTATTACGGTTAAGCTTTTTATTTAATTTTTCTGGTGTCCGATCGTTTTCTTTTTGGAACACAATGCGTAGAAATTGTCGAAATGTTCTATAATTCCGAACGCTTTCGTCTATAATTTTAGCAATTATCAAAGATGATTATATTTTTTCAGTTTTTTTGAGTGTATGCATTTAGTGTTATAGAGATGTTTTATTTTCCGAACAGGGTTAGAACATTGTGGCCTAGTTCTTAGTTAATATTGTTAAAAGTTGGCTTTTTCTTTTTATTATGGCTTCCATTATTTCTAATCTGTTTTTACGTGTAGATTAGGTTATTATGTTTGTATTTTCTACTAGTATGTTCGGATGGAGTCTGGTTAGTTTGTGTGTGTTTGTTTAAAAGGGTTCTAATAGAGATGTGGTCAGATAGGTGTAAGGCGTATGTATAGGCATGTAGTCATGTGACCGATGTAATTATTTATGAATTCGGTTTGATCAAGAACACAGTTCCTTAAGGGGCATTTGAACTTATAGATAATGTTCGTTCGTTGTAACTTTTCAGGTGTGTTGTTACTTTTGAGGATAAGGTTAGCTGTTTTAAATTTTGTAGTAGATAATTTGATTTTTTATTCGGGTCGATTGTGGCAGTGTATTTCTTTATAATGTTTCTAAGCGAATATTCGATTTCTTTCTAGTTAATATGCATTTGTTTTTTGTAGAAAATATTTATGTAATTTTTTACTGTATGTTCAGTATCGTTGTTATTTAATTTGGACAGAAATAGTCTAATTTGGTGTTCTATAAGGTGGTTAGGGAAGCCAATGTTAATTAGTGTCTGTTTTACATTATTGAGTTCTTTAAGGAAGAGTAGTCGAGAGGATGAATTGTGGTGTGCTCTTTTTAGGAAGTTTTTTTATTACTGCTATTTTGTATCTGAGTGGGCATTCACTTTTAAAGTTAAGGTGGCAAGAGTTTCTGCTAGTGGATGTTTTATATAATGAGATTATAAATTTGTTATTACTATATTCTACGAGAACATCTAAGAATAGGATCTAAGTTTTTTTTGACTAAGTTCGTAGGTAAAGTTAAGGACAGAATCTTTTTTTAAATGTGGTCTTAAGAGTATCTATTACTTTAGTGTTATTTGCTAAAATATCGTCTACGCAGCGGACATATATGTTAGGTTTACTTACCTGTTTAAATATCATATTTTCTACATGGGACATGTAATAATTGAAAAATCATGGGCCGAGTGTATTTCCCATACTGACACCATTAGTTTGGGTGTAAATGGTCATAGAATGGGACTTTTGCGTGTAGTAATTTTTTTGAGTATGAATGGTTTTATGGATGGCGAAGGGATAGAATTATTAATATACATAGAATAGAATTGAGGATAATGTCAATGGTTTGATAGGCGGGGACGTTTTCTACATCAAATGACGCTATGATACTTTGGTTTGGTTTAGTAGTTTTTTAAAATTTGGAGGAATTCTTGGGTAGATGTGATACTGTAATTGGTGGGTAGGTATTGAGTGATGATGTAGTTCAGGAATTTTGAGAGGTCGTCGATGGGTGTTGGGATCCGGGAAATGATTGGTCGTAGCGGGTATCCTGGTTTATCGGTTTTTATATTTCCATATAAATATCCAGGTTGGTAGTCTCCAATGATTTTTTGGATTATCATCGAACCGAATTCCGCGTTGGAGGCTGTTATTAGTTTGTTGGACCTTTTTAGGATTTCTGTGGATTTTCTATTCAGTTTGGTGAATTTTGTTCGGTTTTCGATAATGTTTTGTAATTTTTTGTGATAATCGACTTTATCCAAAATGTCGTATGTATTAGCTTTGTCAGCTCGTCTGATGACAATGTTACGGTTGCTTTTTAGTTCTTTTGAAGTATTTTTTTTCTGAATTCAAAACCTGCGGAGGGTCGTTTGGGAACCTTGTGGCATGCATTCGGTGCACCAGGTTTCTGTATTCGTCCCTCCAAAAAGTGTGGCTGGTCCTGCACAAGGCCTTCACCACTATAAACAAATCTCATGTGCCGGTGTCGGGATGTCGGTTTCCTGGGGACTTATCGGCCTGACCCTCATACGTCGAACGCGACGGGAGAGTCGATTATATATATATATATATATATATATATATATATATATATAATACAAATATAGTTATAAGGTATGCTATATTTATGGGTTAAATTGTTCAGTATGAGGGATAGAGCTGTAGCGCTTTGTATAGAACACTCCACTCATCGGTCAAATAAATCAGGTAAGTTAATGCCCCTTGCCAACGTAGGGCGAAATGACATGGATTAAGGCCTTTGCCACAGATACCAGTCCGTTCGAGAGAAGAGGTTAGAGCAACAGCTGCTGTAAACAACATCCAGACTCACACCATGAAGAACAAAGATATTTACAGATGGTAACTGACTATTTCACTCCACTAAGTTAACTACGTTGTAGAGTACAAACCTCATTGAGTGTAAGTATCATGTTTATGTCATGTATCGTTTTATTTACAATATTGGATAAAATAAAAATAGTAAAGGTGTTTATGGCAGCCTTCTATTCATTTCCCTTTTTAATAACTCATATTTATTCTTGCTTACGTGCTAGTTGAGGTAGAGAGTGGTTACAAAATAACAACCCAACATATGTAAATATAAAAGTGTATATTCAGGTCAACAACTAGCGTCGACAATGTGTTTCATGCTTAAACACAAACTTCAGGCCAACCTGAACATTGCGTTTAAGGATAAAACAATTAAGCAGACAGGCCTCGTCGAATAAATTTAATAAACGCATATATATATATATATATATATATATATATATATATATATATATATATATATATGAAGAAATATAGTTTTAAGGTGTGCTATATTTATGGGATAAAGTGCTCAATATCAGAGAGAGAGAGATAGATAGATAGATAGATAGATAGATAGAGAGAGAGAGAGAGAGAGAGAGAGAGAGAGGAGCGTATGTAAATATAAATATAGAAGTGAACATTGAAGTCAACACTCAGAGGCGACAGGCTGTTTCATGCTAGGCGTAATCTTTCAGGCCGCCTGACGATCGCGCCTAACATGAAACAGCCTGTCGCCTCTGATATATATATATATATATATATATATATATATATATATATATATATATATATATATATATATGTGTGTGTGTACTAAGTCCGACAATTATTTTTTAATATATTTTATTGTTATACGTTATTTATATAGATACAAATATTTAAGTAAATGCTCTGTTTACAATAAAAAGTATTAATATATGACGTCATTTGTTTACGTTAAGATAAGGTTCGAGAAGATATAAACGTTTGAGGGAAACCATAGAAAATTTGTAGATTAAATGCAGTAATTCGACCTCGCTAAACAGACGCTCCCATTGCTAGCTAAACTGGTATATCACGTCAGCCTATATGACGGTTCCGTGTAGGGTACAGGTTCGATTCCTGTCGGAGTACGCATATTTTCTATGCAATTTCTCGGACATTCAGGCAGGTAAATGTTGTTAATACTCTTTATTATAAAGAGAGCATTTATTTAAACATTTGTGTATATATAAATAACGTATAAATATATATATATTTTCGACTACCAGGTCGTTTTCCATGTATTAGGGTGCCGTAACTCAATTATTAGAAACAAACTGTTAGTACTATTCCCCAATATAATTAGATTATTGTGGTAAAGACTTGGGTAAAACCAACGACACATATTGTATTTTTTGAAAGAAAAACAAACTTTAGGTAACTATAGTGTATTTGCTTTTCTTTCTCAGTCTTATTCGAGGCTTCCCTTACTGCCAAAAATTTCAAATTTGAATTCATCTGTCCACAATGCAAATTGCTAAATAATGCATATTTTGTATGAGAAATATATTTTGTTTATACTATAAACATTTTATGATTATCCAGATTTTCAAACAAATTAATACAGGTTATAACGATTGACACGAAAGAGACCAATTTTGTAAACAATGCATATGTAACTGTTGCTGTTTGAAGAAAACATTGTGATATTACGACTGTATTTTCAGAGCTTCTCATACTTTTTAAAAAATTTATTTTTTAATCTTGAAGTAATTTCCGGAAAATTCCAAAATCAAATCAATTAAGCGCTGACGTGAAGGCACAAATTGAAATTTTATACAAAACGGCTACACACAAAGAAAAATTACCAAGAAGTTTAATAAACATGGAGTGCAATTGTTACAAAGGTAGCTGAAGCAAATGTTGACGAGTAACACCAACTTAGTACTAGAGAACTATTATTTAAGTATACTTACGTATATTTCTATCGTTTCTTGATTTGATGAAGAATAGAATGGCGAAACATAATCAAATCTAGTTTCAATGAAACGGTTTTCCATTTGTTATATATATATATATACATACATATATATATATATATATATATATATATATATATATATATATATAAATGAACATTGAAGTCAACACTCAGGGGCGACAGGTTGTTTCATGCTAGACTCACTCGTTAGGCCTGACGACTGCGTCTAGCATGAAACAGTGTTGACTTCAATGTTCACTTTTATACACACACACACACACACACACACACACACACACATATATATATATATATATATATATATATATATATATTACAGTTAAGATGTTTGAGGAAAGCCCTGTATTTTTTTTTTAAATTGGTCCAGAAGATAGTTATTTTGTACTTTAAATAAGAGAAAATTATTATCCATGGTCAAAAATATGGGACATGACTTTTGTTCGAAATATTATTATAACAAAAAGAAGAAAAAGCATGTCATGATTACATTTTGCTCTCGTCAAAATATCCTCCTTTTGTCTTGATTACTGCAACACAAGTTTGATAAATGTTTCCATTCTTTTTTGAATGATTCAAAGAGCTCTTTTATATTTTTTCACTCTTCTCTCAAATTCATTTCATGCTAATTCAGAGGCTCGCTTCCAACTTCTGTACTGTAGTATATATATATATATATATATATATATATATATATATATATATATATATATATATATATATATATATATATATATGCCAAGATCTTCATGAAAATATGAACGTTTTCACAGGCGAATCTCGGTAGAAACTGGATGGAAATGATGGATGTTCCAAAGAATGGATTTTATTCGATGCAGATGTTCCTGTGGCTAAGAGAAAGCAGCAAGGAAATGACAGTGTGATAATATGAGCTGAAATTATCGACTAAACATTAATGAACTATTCAAAGTCGATGAAAGGATTAAACTGAACAGTGATATTGCAATTTCAAGGAAAAATACGTTCTCTGAATGTTACAAGTCACAAGACAAAGTGAAGTGAGTATTTATGAACGACAATGATCCTTCTAATTTATCTAAGGTTACCTGTATTTTTTTTTAGTGTAAAAGGTTTACAAGAAAGACGATAATGGAATAACCACCATCAAGTCCAGACCTAAATCCGATCGAAAATCTATGGTCAATTTTGAAGATGAAATTATAGGCATGGTGGCAGGCAACATTACAGGAAAGCAGACTTATGGGAAGCAATTTCAACCACTGTGTCGGAAAGAATTAACAAAATCAGTGGATAATAGATCACAGGCTGGTATTGAGAAGAAGAGCATAAGCTGGGTCCAGCAAGATATACAAGTAATTAATTTTGGGGATTTAGGCTTATAGCAATAAGTCTAGAAAAATCCCCAACAGAATGCAGAAAGCACTGGACGGCCGTTTTGTCCTATCTGGGACTCATCAGCAGTGCGCATCCATTACCGAGAATCGAAACCGTACCGTTTCGATACAACGCAAACGTCATACCAACTGTATGCGGAACTGAGTGAGTTGCACGCTATATCGAGTCTAGTTTGTCCCGTGGAATCCCTCTCAATGCCCAACTTGAAAGCTCACCTAGATCATGGACACACGGTCGGGAAAAACTACTACCCTAGCCGTTGATTTCACTCTAGGAATCCCTCTGGGCAGCTGTATACATAGCTCTCGTGACCTGTCTACCCTATGGTGATAGATGGCTGGTGACCCCTACAAGAATTAAACTTATTTATTATATATATATATATATATATATATATATATATATATATATATATATATATATATGTCGATTTTATTTTATTTTATTTGCAGCTATACAATTATTTTGCGTTAATTATTGAAAGTAATTTACATTGATTTTCTTTTCATATATTTATATGTTTATATATAAGCAGGTGTATGTATATGCATGTATTTGTTTATGTATATGTGTGCATGGATCTGTGTTTGTATGTGTTGGATTCTATAAATATGAAGATGAATTAGGTATTGAATTTAAGATGTTTTTTTAAGTATATTATTTTCACTCCCCTATATATATATATATATATATATGTGTGTGTGTGTGTGTGTGCCTGTCTCTGTCTCTCTCTCTCTATATATATATATATATATATATATATGTTTTGTTGTATTATATATTCATTATATATTCATTCATTTTATTTCATTTCAATTATTTTCTATCTGTTAATTAATTTTCTCTTCTTCCCTTTATATATATATATATATATATATATATATATATATATATGTGTGTGTGTGTGTGTGTGTGTGTGCGTGTGTGTGTGTATTTATATATGCGTATATCAGTGAGCACAAAGTTAAAGGTCTGTCGAGCATGTGTGCTTACAGCACTTCTTTATGCTTGCGAAACGTGGGTGGTTTACCGTAGGTGGTTTACCGCAGATAAATGAAAAGGCTTGAGAGATTCCACCAGTGCTGCTTACGTCGTATCCTTGGCATTACCTGGCAAATGGTTGTTAATGATGTAGGCGTGAAAAGAACGACTGTGATAGTGTTGAGTCCTTGATACTAAAACATCAAATTCGGTGGGCAGGCCACCACGTCAGAATGGATGACAGCCGTATTCCAAAGCAGTCGTTTTATGGTGAGCTGCGAACAGCGATGAGAAATGCTGTCAAACCTAAGATGCGCTTTAAGGACTTCACCAAGGATACGCTGAATAAATGCAATATTCTTTCTGAACACTGGGAAGAATGCATTTGATCGCAATAATTGGAATGAGGCTATTCGAAGTAGGAGGTGTCATTTTGAGAAGGAGAAGCGGAGGCGTGCAAGGTTCAAATGAGATGAGCAATAAGAGCGTCCCCGTTGAACTTCCTGAAGTCACCCACAGGTAGCTCGATTTAACATGTACAAATTGTGGTAGAGTGTTTTTGTCGATGGCTGGTCTAAGGAGTCACTTGAGAGCACATCGACTGAGCATGGCAACTGACTATAAAGCCGGAGACGTCCAGCAACTGATGTGTGATATTTGCAGTAAGACATGCGGGCCCAGAAGCGACATTTTAAATTGCATGATAATTTAACACCCGCTGTTGTAGCTCTTAAGTGTCCTGTTTGTGCTAAAATATGTAGGTCCGTTACTGGGCTAAAGAGCCACATTCGTTCAGCAGATCTGGACATATTCTCCAAAAAAAAATGTAGTAATCGCCGTACACGGACACGAATTGGCAACCACTATATGTATGTGTATGTGTGCGTGTATGTATATACCACCACATATGAAAATCAGATTGAATGCTAACAACCCCTCCTCCCCGACATATGTCTTCAATATTATAAATCCCCAGAAAATAGGTTTTTAGGTCAAGCGTCTAGAATTCCTGTTATCTTGTTTTTATTAAAATATTCTGGATAAATTTAAATTTAAACCATTTGTAATTTCGGTTTGATGAGATGGGTGTTAAAAACTTAACCATTAAAATAAATTATAATTTATAAACATATTTTCGATGATGTGATAAGTTTTTCCTTGATGTATATCATATTGCTTTTTATACTAAACACTGAGATCTCTTTATGGACCCATGTTTTTAATATTTTATATTAAAAACGACCTACTTAGATTATCCTTTTCATTTACGGATTTTATATTATTATCTGCATATATATATGAACACAAGATGGAATATGTAAAAAAAACAGGAGGATATTTTTTTATTCTGTTACCAACGTTTCGGTCATTAAAAATATCATCAGAACGTCTGAGAAAATTAAGGAAAATTCTTGCCATTGAAATCTTGCAAGTTAGAAACGCTGTGTTTAATTTTAAATGATTTTTTAAAAGTTTATGGGTTAATAAAATTCAAAATACGTATTTATTTTCTTCACAAATGTTAAGAAAATAGTTTTGAGCTAAAAAAAAAACAGTTGTTTTATTCCTCCTTTTAATCCTGGCTGATAACTAGCTAACAACCTCACTAGAGATACCTGGTGGGGGAACCAGTTTAGTCAATGATAACCAGACATGCCTCAAAGAGTTCTGAGTGACTTGGTACCAGAAGCATTTGTACAGGGACCTGACGTAATACTCGGCTATACACCCATATGAATATATATATAAAACAGATACTCGGTGTTGGGTTTGATTGGTTTGTTTTTTACGGCTTATCAACCCTTTGTGGGTTATTTAAAGCCGAAATACATTATGGATTATAAGAACATTTTTAAATGAATACTACAACAACAATGTTTTTAGAGCAATAATGATTTTTTTCAAATACAAGACCAACTATTTAATCCATAGATAGAGGGAAGAGATGGAATCATACCTTTACGAAAATAAATGTAACGAACCAGACTGAAACTCGGCGTTGGGCCAGCTTTTCTTTTCTTTCGCTGCGCTACGCAGACGTCTCTTTCAGAGATTTGCTCAAGCAGCAAAATTGTATTAGTGAAATTGTTTTAATTAAAGCAGTTTTAAACATTTTGTTAGTCGTTTATTTTATGCTCAGTATGTTATAATAATAAACTTTATATTTGCTAGATTTTCAAACTATAATATGAAGAAAAATATCAACATTACTTACCTTTATATGTTGTTTGCATTCATTTAATCCCTGTGATTAAACTGTGATTTAAATGCTAAGGTGGTTACAATATTCAAAGGAGAATTTGAATAAGTAAGCAATTTAACTTTTTAAAAAACATCAAAACACATTCACTTATTTATTGATATCACAAAAACTCCTAATTTGAAATGAATACCGAAAAACACACTTTATTTTTTTAAAATAATGTTCAAATCTGAATTTATAAATTAAGTAAGAACTACAATGTTGGGGAGGATATTAGACTCATGATAGACAATATAAATGATCATTTTGTTTAGTTTTAGTGTTATTATAAAGTTGTGTTCGATGTACACTAGGTGCTCTATACTTTCGCCCTTGTGCCACATTTAAGCTTAGAAAAGCTTACGCCATTGTAAACCACGGAATCAGTCCGAGTTCTTCACCGAGTGTCGAGAGGCCTTGCGTACTACTCTTGGGGCCAGTGACCTTCCACGGCCCACGCCGATATTGTATCGGAAACAAGTGGCGTCGGCGACCGAGATGCGCTCTTTCTGGTCCCGGGTGCCAGTGGCGAATTATATCAGCAAACCAGTGTTTTCCCTTATCTGGCAATTGAGCTGGAACGGACTGTCTCTCAATGATGTGGCTTTCAGAGCGGGATGGGCGGATATGCCCGATTGTCATCGGTATGGCCTTGGTTTAGAAGAAACGGCTGCGCACGCCTTCGACCACTCTTCTCAGGTGCGCCCGTTTTGGGATTATGTCGGTGAATTGACGGCTTGTATCGACCTCAAGCATCTCATGTCCATCGATCTTGCATACAGATGCGAAAATGTGTCGCCCCCGAGTTCTGGGTTAAAACAGATGGTGTTTCTAACGCTGATAGCCTTTGCAAGGATGGTGATTTAGACGACGCGAATGTGGGGAGGGGGATCTTACGATAAGAACGTTATTCTCATCGGGATCTGGTTGAAGTTTTTGGAAATCAGCTCAGAATCAAAATCAGAACTGATAGCAAAACTTTCTATCTGCGGATCTCATCGAAAGGTGGGTAAAGATCGTGAGCATAGTTCGCGTGAAAGCGGTCATCCTTGATTTCCTTTTTTCAACTCCTTTCGACATAATGCGACTGTTTCCGGAAAAATCCCTTCACCTCGTTAAGCTAGACTCTTTTCGTCTTCCTAGTTAATTCGGGTAACTGATGTTCCCGACCATGTCTTTTAATATTATTTTTTTTAAGCATTACGCCCCGAGCAAGGCATGAAGCCACTAGGATGCCGGGGGTTGCAAAAAATTTGGAGCGAGAGCAGATGGTAGTGATAAAAGAAAGGCTGAGGAGAGGGATAGCGGAATAAATCAAGGTAACTGGAGATGTCGATTGACATTACATTTGAATAGTTGGAGATTATAGATCTCAGGGAAGCAGTAATAGGGAAGGGTGTTCCACAGGCGAGAGGTGCGAGGTATAAAGCTACTGGAGTAGAAGAGACGGCTACATTTAAAAGTTTCTACAGTGAAAGGGTGAGAGCGGGATGCCAGCCTCGTAGGGCGCTTGAATTCATGGAGTCTGGGAACCAGTGAAAGCAGCTCATCGGAGCAATTACCATGAAAGTATTTATAAAAAAGACAGAGAGAGTCGACGGCGCGTCTGTGAGAGAGCAACTGTAGACGAGATGCCAGACCAGGGCCAATTATATTACATATCTGCCTCTGGATCTTGTTAAGAACTGCGAGGTAAACAGAAGGTGCCCCAGACCATATATGGCAGCAATACTCCATGCAAGGACGTATGGTTGATTTGTATATTTGAAGTATCGGTTCCGGGGAGAAAAATTTCCTGGCGCAGCACAGAGAGCAAACTTTCCTCGCGGTGGACGAAGCAATTGACTCAATTTGTATTTGTTTCATCTCAGGTCAGCAGTCAACGAGATAGAGAGTAGTTTAGTTTTTGAGGCGTTAAAGTTGACTAGCCAATTCTTGCCCCAATTAACAACCGATTGGAGGTCCATTTCAAGACGAGCGGCCAGGTTAGTTTTGTCAGCGATACTAGATTTGATTTTGAGGCAGGAGTAAATTGTGTGTGTCGTCCGCGTAGATGCCAACTTGGGAATCTATGGCGTCAGGAAGGACGTTGATGAAAATAAGGAATGGAGTGGGGCCAAGGATGGATCCTTGGGGAACACCTGCGTTCGTGGGATAGGAACTGGAGGAGGATCCGTTGAGAACGACCTTCAATTCACGGTTTGACAGGAATGATTGTATTAGGTTAAACAATCGACCTGTAATACCATAACCCTGGAGCTTGCGAAGAAGGCCGGCATGCCAAAACCTATCAAACCCTTTGGAGATGTCTAGGGCCACGGCAGAAGCCTCACCGTTATTTTGAAGGGCTTAGTAGACTGTTTCAGTGATGGCCGTAAGCACATCAGCTGTAGATCGGGCGTAGCGGAAACCATATTGCTTGTCTGGGAGCAGGTCGTGTGAGGTAAGGTGTTTAACCACTTCGGCGTTAATTAGGGCTTCGAAGACTTTGCCGAAGAGGGGTAGGAGACTGATAGGACGGTAATCAGAGTGGTCAGAGGGGTCTCCAGAGTTCTTAAAGACAGGAACAATGGATGAGGACTTCCAGCAGTCAGGAAAACAGGATTTCTTGAGGCAGTAGTTATATAGTTTAGAGAGAGCGGGCGCTAGCTCAGGCGCGCATTTTTTCAAGACAATGGCTGGTATGCCATCTCCACCACTAGCCTTGTGGGGTTCTAAATTGGAGATAATGCCCAATACCAATGACGCGGTTATGTGTAACTCGCTCAATAGGGCCTCTAAGAGCAAAGTCTGGTATGGGTACACCGGAGGAGTAGAGCGTTGAATTAAATGAGAATTTCCGAGCAAAGCATTCAGCCTTGTCGGTAGAGGAGGTCAGGACCTCAAACTGGTTGAACAAAGGAGGTATGGAGGGTTTTCTATTGTTCAGGACGCTCTTGCAGGGCCGCCAATAATCTTTGGAGCCAAATTTGAGAGATGCAATACGCTCCTTCATCCGAGCAGCAAATATTGATTTAGCTTCGTTGAGGACACGCTTACACATGTTACGGACGGAGGCAAAGAGACGTCTATTGCAGTCCGACATGTCGCTAGGAAATAGGTGAAAGAAGTGGTTCTATGGGCAATGGCGGCTGAGCAAGCAGCGGAGAACCAAGAGGAGGAGTGCGACTTGACCTTAAATTTCCTTGAGAGGATGAATGCGTCGATTCCAGCTTTAACCCAGGATGAAACCTCAGAAGCACATTCTTGGACAGGGAGTGTAAAGACAACATATCAGGGGACATCGCGGAGGAAGTCACGGAACGAGTCCCAATCCGCTCGTTGATAGTAGAACGAGGTTCTAGTGATCGGAGGTTCTTTGCGGAGGGTGGGGTTGAAGGAAATGTTAACAGATACTACAGCATGATCGGGGTTACCAAGAGGGCAGAACTGCGTGGCGCTACAAGATTCGGGGATGGAGGTAAAACACAGATCGAGAAGGGAGGCCTTACCTGCCAGGTTGAGGGCAAAATGCGTGGGGAAGTTAACTATCTGCGTGAGGGGTTGAGAAATTGAAAAATTAAGTGTTTGAATGCCTGTCCGGTCAGTAGTAGCATTCTCGAGCCACTTGGTATGATGGGCGTTAAAGTCACCAAACACGAATATGTGAGCAAACGGGTGGAGAGAGAGGGCCTTGTCTATGCTGTCAGATATGCTATCGAGTATCCCACGGTCTTGAGAGGATGGAGAGCGATAGAGGAAGAAGAGATAGCTTACGGCATTGAGGAGAGATAGACACATGTACGAATGGTCTGGTGATTCGAGAGACAACTGTCTGGCCAGAGGGAGATGGTCCTTGACGTAGACACCAAGGCCGTGCATGTGGGTTAGAGAATCTTTCCTGAGAAGGGGAAGGTAGCCGGGGATCGAGAGATCAGAGGAGGGAATAGACGAGACAAGGTTGGTCTCACACAGAGCCAGTATATCCAGACAGTTTGCAGTGAGGAAAGATTCCATACTGCAGAAATTTGTTCTAATGCCACGGATGTTGGAGAACGAAATGTTGAGGGGTTTAGTTGATTTTTGAGGGGCTGGTTTAGGTTTACTTTTTTGGTTCTTTTGAGTCTTCATGTGGAGTAATTGTTGGAAGATGAGAAAGCCTGAAGTAAGAGAAGCAGATGGTTATCGACCGCGACATGAGCAGAGAGGGGTTGGCACAGCCTGCATTATAATGTAGCCTCAGGGTTGCCCACCGGATGTGATTGCAGGGACACCTTTCCATGCGCGTCATGGCACTACAAACACCCCGGTATTATACAACTGTTGATCAGAGCGGCCTCTCAAGACGCTACGCAAGAGTTAGGGCTCCTAACTACCAGTCGGAAACAGCAACCAGTGAACTGTCAACCGTGTACACTCAAAATGAAGAGGCAATGCTACAGACTACACACGTCACGGGAGAAACACATCAGCACTAGTACAGAGGCCAGAGAGAGAGAGAGAGAGAGGGAGAGAGAGAGAGAGAGAGAGTTCCAGGAGCCCCTTCCTAGACAAGAAACAAGGTGTGAGCCTCTACTCATGTCCAGGAGAAGGAGGAGGTGTGTAGACCGGGCGGTAGGAGGGTCTACCTACTCCTATTACATATAACACATACAACAACGACAAAAAACAAACAGAGGGATAAGGGCTGGGAAGTAGTTGACATAGTGCCCAGGCTGACACTAGGTGTATGTTCAGGGGGATAGGATGGAATTTATTAGTATTTTATCCTTACACAACACTAAGTTTTAACTTAGTATAAGTCCCATTGTTCTGTTCTAAAGAGAGAAATGAAAAAATATGATTATCCACCTTTTTGCGAATATGGCATAAATGCTAGCTCACTTATGGCAGTGGGTGATATTGGTAGTCTGCATGCATTCTGATGGTCACCAGTGAGTGTTCCACGTTAGTACATTTTATCTAGCAAAAGACAAGGCCACTGGACCATAAGAATACTGAAGACATACTAACACCTGGTGAAGAGACATTTTTTCCCTTCTTCTTTCGAAGTGGGGGGTGGATTTCCAACTACACAAACATATAGTGTTATAAGTTAGGTTAGAATGGTTAGAACAAGTATCAATGTTAAATTAGTCGGACAGAGTAGAGGGAGAGAGAACAAAGAAAAATAGATAAATAAATAAAATAAACACATAAATAAATACACGAATACGTTGGAATATATATATATATATATATATATATATATATATATATATATATATATATATGGAGAGAGAGAGATGCTTTTGGATGCGTCTCTGGTAGAACGAAATTATACTCACACATGGCAGAAAGTGATTGTCCGCTTGCATTCTGATGGGCGTCAGTGAGTGATGGTCCCTATCAGGATTTCCAATCTCCCCAGTTTGTTTTTATTTCTTTATCTCCTAATATCTTGACTGGGTCAGCTTTTGATTTCCCTATTTCACAATTTATTTTTCCCTCCTTGCGTAATCTGGTTTTGCCTATCGAACCAATACAGCAGCAACTCTTATTTTCCTGTGGCGTGAACGGGTCCTACTAAAATATTTTTGTTTTAGTTTCAATATTCTGTTTATTTTTTTCGTTATTGGAGTCACATCCTCTTCCCACAATTCATGATACAACAATTTATATATTTTTCTAAAAAAAATGAGAAAAATAATAAAACTAATTTTTTGCATCATTGGATTTTAGAAGATACTCCTGTGTGTATGTAGTATTTTGGTATAGTTAGGATTGGGTAAAGAGGAATTGTGAATGAATAAATTGTAGTGAATGAATCGGTTGCGAATTAGATTAGCTCGGTTTGGGATCGTCATTGGCAACCATCCTCACTCAAATTCTCCTTTGGGTTTGTTTCAAAATTGTATGTAAAGTACAATAAATATACATTTATTGTTCAGTACCAGGGAGCGTTACCTCAATCAATACCCATCCGTCTGAGGCTAATCTCTGTAGTTTAAAAAAGTGGAAGAGCCGAGTGGAGGGAGGTTACTTCTTGATGCTGGCGAGCTAGGAAGGCGATCCCATTTCGCAGCTCATCTGGAAAGTGCCAGTAAACCATAACACCAGTTGACTCAAACCTTGCGAGGGAAATTACGTAGACAGAAATGTTCGAAACTAAGAATGGGAGTTCGTCAAAAAAATAAACTTCATTTTATTTATTAATTTTAAGAGTGAATGCCCATTTAGATACAAAATAACAATGATAAAAAAATTACCCAAAGAGAGCACACAAGAATTCATCCTCTTGTCTACTTTTCTTAAAGAACTCAACAACGCAAAAGAGATATTAATTAACAATGGTTTTCTTAACTACCTCATCGACCACCAGATTAGATTATTTCTTTCCAAAGTAAATAATAACGATACTGAACACAGAAACAAAAAAAATAATAGCATAAATATTTTCTACAAAAGTCAAATGCACATCAACTGTAAGCAAGATGAATCTTCACTTAGAAATATCATAAAGAAATACACTACTCCAGTTGACACGAACAAAAAATTAAGTTATCTAATACAAAAATATAAAACAGCTAACCTTAGCTTAAAAAGTAACAACAAAAGTAAAAATCAAAACTACAAAGAACCAAGATTATTTACGAGTTCAAATGCCTCTTAAGGAACTGTTTTCCTGATCAAACCAAGCTCATAAATAATAACATCAGTCACACTACTACATGCTTATCTAGACGACTTACGTTACATCTCCCCAGCCATAACTCCTACAAGACCCATTTAAACACACGCAAGAAACTACCGAGCTTCATCCAAAACATACTAGTATAGTATATAGAAAATACAAGTAAACAGCCTTATTCATATATAAAAAAGATTAAAAATAATGGAAACCCTAATAATAAAAAAAGAAAAAGCCAATCCTCATAACATTAACTATGAACACAGTGTACTGACCGTATTTGGAAATTAGATATCACTGTAACTCTAGATACATCCATAACACAACTCATACATTCAGTTAAAAGTAAAATAAAATCATCCTTGATAATGACTAAAAGTATATCCGAAAGCGCTCGGAAATGCACACTTTTGTGCTCAGAAAAGAAAAAAAAAAACACTTGTAAGAATACAAAAATGTTGAAATGTCTTAAATAATTGTCAGACTTTGTTCATTTCATAATGTATGATGTCATTTGTTTATATTTGGATACGTATCGACTATATATGAATGAATGAGAGAAAATCACGGAGAACTGTGTTTAAAAACAGTCAAATCGACCTTGCTAACAGAACGTTCCTCTGTGGTCCAATCGGTTAAGGCACGTCAGGCTATATGACGGTTCCGTATAGGACACAGGTTCGATTCCTGTCGGCGGACGCATATTTTCTATGAAAATTTCTCGGACATTCAGGCCGGTAAATAGTGTTATATTATAAACAGAGCATTTACTTAAATATTTGTATCTATAAAAAGAACGTATAAACATAAAAAGTGTCTTAACATATATATATATATATATATATATATATATATATGTGTGTGTGTGTGTGTGTGTGTGTGTGTGTCTGCATGTGGTAAAAGGCCGATAGTATGGAGGCTCCCAGTGACGAACGAACTCACTATTCAGTCGTAATTGTTCTAGCGAAACAAGCTTGTTAACCATTACTCCACAGCGAAGTGTTCCTTGTGTGCATGTATGCATACTGTCATACAATGATATGAAAGTCTAAAAAGTTTTAAAAAGATTGTAAATTCTGCTTACCTGTAAAAGGAGCCGATTCGTCCCATGCTGCCCACATTTGACAAATAAAGAATGGCGACCAGCAAACGAAGTAACATACAACAACCGTTAGGGTGAGGGCCACGGATCGAATCTTAGCCCGGGATAAACCCCGGTTATAATTGACGCCTTGTCCTTGAACGTCGTCTTCAGAGAAACCTCGGTTCAGCTGATTCTGACCCGCCCGCGTTGATATCCTGTTGCTGAGGAATGTCCGATTTCGGAAACGGGTGTTCGATGCGAACCCATTTGTAGTTGGACGACCTCGTTTCCAGACCACGTAGCAAATCATACCGTAGAAAAGGGTAAGAGCCAGTGTAGGTAGGATATAAATAACAACCGTCAACCAAGTAATATAGAACTGCAGGGTCCATTGCGGTTCGAATCTGGCTAGACAGTTATAAATGCCTTTGTCCAAGCGTCGGCCCCAGATGACCACCTGAGGTAGACTAAATAGGAATGAGAAGAACCACGCAATGACCACCATGATGTGAACTCTTTTGTTGCTCCACTTATGACTGGACAACGGATGGCAAATGGCGAAATAGCGGTCCACCGCTGTGGCCAAAAGCACATAACTTGACGCATAAATAGCTACGCTCTGTAAATAGGTGACCATCCGACAGAGTGCATCTCCTCCGAGAAAAACGTGTGTGATATCCCAGACCATCATAGGCAGAGTATTGAAAAAGGCGACAAACAAATCGGCGAGCGCCAGGTGTAATATGAACAGATGCATGCGAGTTAGTTTCTTTCTTTGTTCAAATAACGTCCACAAGACGACACTGTTGCCCAGAACAGTTGTCATGATGATGACCGCTTGGATGATGACTTCAACTTTGGCAAGTTCCTCGTCGTATGCGGGGAAGGATGATTTATTGTAGTTAGGTGATATGATCGAAAAGTTGACACTGAGCGAGTTAGGGGTGACATCATCTTGACCGATACTGGATTCTGGACTACTATCTATGTAACGGATACCGCCAACTGCTGTCATGGTGAAAGCGAATTGTTAGTCCCCGATGATATTTTAGAGATGACTGTTTGCTTTTTAGGCTTTTTTCTCGTATTACTTTTGTTCAGTGACATCAAAGATGGCGCTTCTCTCAATATCTTAAATAAACACACACAATAAATTGGTTTTATTCAGTATAGAATCCAAACACCTTGGACGAAATTAGATTTTTAAATGCGATCTTAGGCTCTTTATAATGCTATTTTTTTATTTTAGAACCTTCGAAAGAAATATATTTGGAAGCATACATTTAAATAATTTAAATATTTTTGAATATCTATCCATCACCTGAACGATTTGCTCCGATGTTATTATATTGTTACCATAACGAAATTAAATACCTTTTTATTTATTTAGTTTTTAATCAATTCACTCCAAGTAAGGAGATGGTGCCACTAAGACGTACGACGTTACTGGAAATGAAAGAGAATGAAAAAAATTTAGAAAGAACCGGAAACACAAAACTAAACCAGAAACAAGGAATATACCTTCACTCTTGCTCAAAAGACCCCCGGGGTAGGGGGTTGTGAACAGAACGAGAGACAGATCTATCTACTCCGGTTATTTTTTATTTGTTAGAGATTTTTTCAGTATTGGATTTCATGGCAAATTTAATTCGAGTGATTATCAAGTGAAGTTTTCCGGAGTGGATTATTCATAAAATCTTTGATTAGAGTTTATGAATTGACTTATTATATCGATGAAACAATGAGACTATGGTGAGAGCGTGAGGAAATGGTAATCGACTCCTTTTTCAAACATTGGTACTGGGTTTAATTTAATTTAACATTTCTTTCGTCTCGAATTTGAAGAAATCAAAGTCTTTTTTTTTCTTGTATATCGAAATTTGAAAATATACCGCAATTCTTTTTCCTGTTCAGAAATAATTTTCTGGGTTATTATTTCACTCTACTGTTTATTTAATTATAAATTAACATAGTCAATTTAGTATAATATTGTTAGACTCGATTAGGCTCTATTATACAATATTATCTGAATTATAAACAAGATCCGTCTTCGCTGTAGCACATGCAATTTATTTTTTTCCCGAATTGTTTCGTCCAAAATTGAATTAATAAATCATTTCCTTGAATATTGAAATGTGAAAATATAACAAAATTCTTTTTTTTTATATTTAGAAATATTTCCATCTGGTTTATTATATAAAACAAGAAGGATTTATTTTGCTCGACAATGTGCATCATTCTCATATATATATATATATATATATATATATATATATATATATATATATATATATATATATATTTGGTTGGATAGATGTGAGTTTGTGACCCTGGGTTTCACGCTTTAGCGATCGTCAGACAAACATACATACTATATATATATATATATATATATATATATATATATATATATATATATATATATATATATATATGGGGTGATAAAATATAGTTTTAAGGTATGTTGTATTTATGGGTAAAAGTGCTCAATATCAGAGATAGATCGTATGTAAATATTAAAGTGGACACTGAGGTCAACATCAAACGGCGATAGTCTGTTTAATGCTTCAGCGCAATCTTCAGGACATATATATTTGTATATGCATATATATATATATTAACAATGACACTCTGGGTATTTTAGAAGGTTAATTTTACGTAATCTTAAAATTATATATTTGTATATTTATGTTATGTTTTTGTAGTGTTGATTTTTTATGATCTCAGTTTCGTTAATGTGTCAGAATTCGATGTGAAATGATTTAATTTCCTTCACAAAAACGTTTCATCATAATAGAAAAAAAAAGAAAAAGAAAATATTATATTTTGAGTAGCAGATTTGTTTTAGTAATATTACAATGCCAACAACAAATACACCTGTTTTGAATCAAATTTGTTGAACACGATCCAACATTACGTGCTAATAAAATTAATTCGTACGTAAAAATGCGTCAGACGAGAAAAAAGAGAAGATATAAGAAATTAAAAGCGTTACGAGTACTAAACTCGAAACCCGTTAAGTGGATCGTAGAATTTTGTTTTCCTAAATGTTGTGAATCTAGACAAAGCGGATACAGTTAACAAGAGAAACGGTCTGGATATTGGGGGGGGGGAAGATAACGACATGGAAATTATCTCAGGAGAATTTGACTATACCTGATTATGAAGTAAACGTGTAGTTGTATTGCTGTTACTAGATTTACTACCACTACTGTAATATAATAATAGACAGACCTAATTAGAAAGGGGAATTCAGGGAGAGTTCAGTAATGAAATATCGTTAGAAGGAAATGATATCTAAAGTGGTTAAGGTGATATCGATTTTATGGCCGTTCAGATATCGATGAAAAATAAATCAAGAAAGTAACACGGCACAATTTCATGAAGATGGAAGCATGAGAAACATGGATTTTTTTTAAGGAACTCAATCTAGCGTTCGATTGTCATGGAAATTTATTACTGAGAAAATGTCCCTGATATGTGGAGATGCAAATATCAGTTCTGCCTTATATTTTTTAGTGCAGATATATTGAAAACAGATAAATGAACTGTTATCAATTTAAGGTTTTTTTTTTTGTTTTTCTTTAAGTAATAAAGGCGTGGGTATTTTATATCCCTTATTAATTTTGGATCGTTTAACCTTGTTTTAGTTACTGAGATATTCAAAAGAGTAATTATAAGATGGACAACTATTTCTACACTGAAGACGTGCATTCATTACTTGTTTGCTAGTATAGTTATCGTTGTAATACTAGCTATATCTTTTGTAGTCATCTAAACTGTTATGATACAAGGTATTGGTGGGGAATTAGAACTGGTATGGATTGCGAAGAAGCAGAAAAAAGAAGCTTTAAATTGGGAAACGAAAGAATAGCCAAGAAAAACTATTAAGTTTATAATTTGAGCACCATTCTGGCAACAATAAATTTGTATCTCTTTAAATATACGTATCAATGTAGTCACTGCGTGGTAGACACATTTAGGAAAGTAAGTCCACTCCGATCCACCAGAAAGGTAAAAAGCATTTAATAATGGTGCTAATGTTTCAGTCTGTGTTTCTCTTTTTCACAAAATGGAGGCTTTATACTGCGTTTCGTATTCACTGAAACGAGCATTGTTTTCTGTATTTTGGGAGTCAAGCCTTCTTGAAATATCGATTGATGATTTAGAATAGATTGGAAACGTTGCCTTTAATTCATGATGCAAATGAAAATAAATAAATAAAAAGGAATTCCAGTCTCATTTGCTGTTTTCTGCAGGTAATTTCATCTGCAAATATTAAATTAAAGTTCACAAATAAAACATTTCGAACTTCTAAAACTGTTGACAGTTATTCTCTTAGTTGCTTAATTCTTATTTACCTCAGCAGTGCTGTCTTTTTAAATATTCAACTCAAAATCGAGACAAAAGCAGCCAATCAGAATTCAGTGGAAGATTTGTATACGTATTCGATCATTTTGAAAAATTGGATTGTTATAGATACTATTTTTGAAGTTGCTTATTTCCACAGAAAGATAGTTTTATTTTAATCCCGCCATCTCTGTGATATATTTGGCAAAGGGATCAGTGTTAATCAATCGACGAATCTTGGTATCGGATGGAAGCGATTGAAAATAGGATGATGTTCTTATGGGAAATACAAAGAAATAATCTCGTATATACTAATTTAAGTGTTTAAATTATAAGGTTTCAAGAAATCAGTTGCAAACTTCGTGTCGATTTGAAACTTATAATGATGACAGGTTTTTTTTTTCTTTATCCGAAGAAGAGTTCAGTGAGTGCAAACCACGGTGTCCATGGCCCAAGCAAACCTACAAAAAAAGAGGAAAAGTTAAAATACTTTTAACAAAATATTTTTGTTAATTTGAATGGATTAATTCAAGGTTTACTGTTTCTTTAAAAGGAAAATTTTGAAGTTTACTCCGATAATTTTGTTTTTCGCATATAATTAAAAAAAATAAAGTTTCAAATAAATTACAGTAAAACCTCTGAAAACCGGACTAAGAAGGCCTTCCGGATATGAGGAATTCGTTACAAAGTCCGGATATGCGGGGTTATATTTAGATTAGAATAAAAGAACTGAATTCAGGTTTAACATTTATTTTCAATGTTTTATAGTAAACAGAATAAGCTAATAGTGAGTGAAATATAACGGAACTGATTTTAAGGAAAAAGAAATAAATTATGTAATGTTAATGAAAATTCATTAAATAAAGTATGCCACGTATGCAAAACAAATAACGTAGTGAGGATTTTTTTTAATTGCTGTTGCATGATGATTCTTTCTCTTCTAATGTCATTCTCAACTTTTTCTGCATTTCGCTTTGCTTTTGTTCTTGAAATTTTTAAACAAAATACACTTTTTAATTCTGTGTGCATTATTACAATCGTCGTAGCTAAATGCTGGCTTTCTTTAGATAAAACTGGCAACCTTTTCAATTTCAGTTCAGGTTTCATCACAATCATGTTTTTTATTTCCTTGATTATTGTGACAGTGTGAACGCTGAAAAATAGTTTCTTTGGAATATTTTATAACATAGAATGTTGACTTTCCTATGCTGAACTCAGCCATTAGTTACAATGAACTTTCACCAGCGTCTAGTCTGTTTAAAATTTCCATCTTTTTGCGATAACTCCAAAATTGTTCTTTTCCTCTTATTCCCATCTTCTTTTGCATCAATACAAGCCATTAGGGTGAAATAAGCAGAAGCAATTATCCAAAGTAAGTTTCCTGAAAACAGAAATTTCAAATTAGTTACATATCATCCAAATAGTTGAAATATACGCATTAAAATCATGTCCGGATATGCGGGATTCCGGATATGAGGCACTCCGGATATGAGGGATTCCGGATATGAGGCACTCCGGATATGAGGGATTCCGGATATGTATATTCATTTCTATGAATTGATAAGGATTATCAAATCACTGGTACCTACTTTAAAATGCGGTATTACCAATAAAAATACAAATTTAGTATTAAGGATAAGTTTAAAACCACGGGAAAATTGCCTAGCGGATAAAAGCGTTGGTTTGTGAATTTGTTTGGTTTGTTTGTTCAGTCCCTGGCTCGGGCAGTGTGTAATTGCACTCAGTGAAAATCGGCGAGCAAAATGAGGACAGTACTAATTAAAATAAGAACTAGATTAGATATCTCGATATATGAGCAGTTGAACGAGAACAGACTGGTGCCGTAGATTAAATAAATGGTTCAGTTCAGAATTCCCTCTAGGTGACCAAAATCGATATACACCTGAGAAAGAACGGCCAGTACAACGACTGAAACGTTGTGATAATAACAACAAAGATGAGAACAATAGTCCGAATATAAATAGTGTAAATAACGGTATTAAAGGCTTATAAAAACCGAATTTTCTAATATAACCTAAGCGTTTACTGCACCCGGAAAGGTAGCCAGGTGCGTCCCATCTTAGCAGAAGTGTCATTTATGCATTACTTTTTTGAGATAGTATTTCACTAGATACTTTCTCAGGGTGAACTTGTAGAAATGAGTTCGATATAAAAAAAACACTGAAAGAAGGAAGAAAAACCAACATCAAAGAAAATGGAAAGAAAAAGAAAAGGATTGAAAAGTGAATATAAAAGACATCGCACGAAGAAGGGAATAAAAAGAATTTAAGAGAAAAGAAAAAAGAAAAAGAATGGAGATTGATATAAAATACATCGCGGGAAGAAGAGGGAAGGAAAATTTAAGAGTAAAGGAAAAGAAAACGAATGGAAAGTTATTCTAAAAGATATTACGCAAAGAATAAAGAAGGAACATTTAAGAGAATAAGAGAAAGAAAAGAATGAAACTTAATATAAAAGATAACGCATGAAGAAGAAGGAAGGACAAAATAAGAGAAAATGAAAAGAAAAAGATGGAAAGTTATTATAAAAGACATTGCGTGAAGAAGAAGGAAAAATTTAAGAGAATAGGAAAGAAAAAGAAAAAAGAATGAAAGTTAATAATAGAAAAGCTATTGAGTGAAGATGAAGGAAGGAAAAATCAAGAAAAAATGATAAGAGAATAAAAAAGGAATGAAAAATGAATATAAAAGACAGGAAGAAAGAAGATTTCAATAAAAACAGGATTAAAAGAAAAGGAACGAAAAGAAAAGAAGAAATGATAAGTTTACTTGAACTGAGTTGCAACATGGCGACCCATAACTAAGCAGCACGAAAAAAAGAAAAAAAAAAAAAAAAGAACTAGACTAGATCTTCCTAGCAGTGGAACGAGAACAGTCTAGTACCGTAGATTAAATAAAGTGTTCAGTTTGGAACACCCTGTAGTTTGCCCGGATTGACATACACCTGATGAAGGCCGGAGAGCACAACTGTCGAAACGGTTTGATAATAACGTCAAAGACGAGGACATTAGTCCTTATATAAACATTTATGCATATTTCTAAATAATTAAAGAAGTTATGTTTAATCCGTCAATTATATTATTTCAAAGTGATTATTTCAAATCGAGTTAAACCCATCATGTATGTATGTATTTCAAGTCATGTCGTCTAAAAGTACTCCACAGATCAATGTGCTATGTTCTCTCGTGAAGTAATTAACTTATTTGTAGGAGAAAAAACATCCCCAGCAAGATATTTTGTGAACATTTGAAAGCAGGTGTACATTTGCTTTTCCAAACATCATAAACACTTACAAGTTCATCTGAAGTGCCCTAAAGTATAGAAAAGAAAAAAACAATAAAGACAGGCTTCAGCAATGAACATATTAACATATAAGGAAACAGCGTACGCAAATCTGTGTTATCAAATTCGCCCTTAGCGTAGTGTTATTCAAATTGGTAAAAATATTTTCTATCGCCTTTTAGACTTGAGTTGGTTTAACTATTATTTAGCATGCATGAATAAAGTTTCAGAATCCGAACATTTTCTTCAAATCACAAGAAAAATCTCTACCTTGCATTATTTTTATATTTAAAAAAAAAATCTTTACTTTTAAAAAGTTAGAGACACCAAACATATGGCTTACATGTATAAGTTTGGTTTGGCTTGTTTTACAGCATACCAACCTTAATAGGTTATCTGATTCTGAAAAGATTTGTATTGCTGGTAATATTTTTTTTCCAAAAATGTATTGCTGGTAATATTTTTTTTCCCCAAAAATGTATTGCTGGTAATATTTTTGTTTTTTCAAAAATGTACTGTTGGTAATAATTTTTCCGAAAATTTTTGCTGGTATTAAAACCTATTTTTATACTTTCATAGTGTTTTGACCCTTTTTCCGGGGGTAAACTATTTGCCCATAGCTGGGAACTTGACAGGTGCTAGGACCCTGGGCCAAGCTAGACCTGGGAACACGAGCAATTAAGAGGTGGTTCCAGGCTCCTCAAAACCTCCTAATGAAAGGCCTTGCTGTCAGATGTAGTTCATCGTCTTACCCAGGATGCGGATGTAGTTTATCGTCTTACCCAGGACGACTTCCATATCTAAGTCAAGTCATTGTCATTTGATATGTTAAACTGGATGTTATATTCTTTAATCTTCAAGAAGGAGGAGATAATCATTTTCTTTTTGGCTTCCACGAGGGATTTAAATCAGTCACAATTAGCCTCACTAAAAAATAGTACATTCTTCATAAATCTATCTATCTATCTATCTATCTATCTATCTATCTATCTATCTATCTATCTATCTATCTCAGTCTGTTTCTATCTATCTATCAGAAAATCTATCTATCTATCTATCTATCTATCTATCTCATCTGTTTATATCTATCTATCTATCTATCTATCTGTTTATCTATCTATGCATCTCAGTCTGTTTATATCTATCTATCTATCTATCTATCTATCTATCTATCTATCTATCTAAGTCTGTTTATATCTATCTATCTATCTATCTATCTATCTATCTATCTATCTATCTATCTATCTAAGTCTGTTTATATCTATCTATCTATCTATCTATCTATCTATCTATCTATCTATCTATCATCTATCTATTTCAGTCTGTTTATATCTATCAATCTATCTATCTATTTTCCCAACAATAAGTTTTCTTTATCTGTTTGTCTTTCTTCATACCACACTCGGACATAATGACGAACACAGACGACCAATAAAATATAGGCGTGCAAGTATTAAAATGCCTCTGAACTGTAAGGTCAGGTCACTAAAATGTCATGTCATGTCAGCATATGACCAACATCCATTTGAAATTATAAACCGTTAACAATATGACGTTCTCCCATTTTTCCTTGAAAACGAACAACGAGGATCGAATGCCGTCGAAACATAAAACATAATTTCGGCAAATTGCTTCATAAGCTTCAATATAAAGTTAGGTACCCCCACGAGATCGCTAAAAACAGAGCATAGCAGGATTAAAAAGACGCCAAACTTGACGAAAACAAAATTTTATCGTCTAAATGTTTTTATGTCATTTTTAAGAGGAAAGATCAAAGTATTTTGGGGGTATTTTTTCCATTTTTTAATCGTTCCTAGCACGTCCGAAATGTTCGTTAAAAATCTTTTTTTTTTTTTTTTTAGTTAGCAAAATTGACCATTTTGAAATTCCTACCTCCAAACTTTCTGTGCTGGTGTAACAACGTATCTCATAGGTTTCACGTTCTCTAATTTTTGGCACTTCATTCTAAAAACAAGTCATGTGTGTATTTTAAATTTCGTATGTTTTGCATATTTTTTCACAGTTGGTAAGCGTTTAAATGCTCATGGTAACTTACAACTTAAAGCCGGATGTACATACTTTCCCACCCGCATACATATACATTGACGCATTTTACATTTGTATACACATATTTTAGTTTTCTAGAAAATGTCTTTCGGGAAAATAGTGCATTTCATATATAAGACACCGGACATTAAGACAAACTTATGAAAATCTTCGTATGTATGTTTAGCATCGATGCGGAAATAGAATCGTCAAGTCGAATTCAAATTCCGGCCTCGTCTTTTCCGCTTACTTTCACTCTTGGGAAAGGTATAAACATGTCTCGGTGTTAAATAGTTGGGTAAAATGAGTCCTATTGCCTGAGATGGTAGTCAGTGTAGGAGAAGGACTAATTTTAATTCAAAACTGAGAAGAATGCAAAACGACAATTTTTTTTTCTTAATCATTTCACCCCAAACAAGGCGATAATGCCGTCAAGATCGAAGCGGCTACGAGGAGGCAAAGCGAGTGAGAAGATCTTATTAGAAGGAACCGGAAATCCAGTCCTAATCAGCCAAAGAACAGATAAACCTTTACTTATATGTTCAAAAGACGGAGAAGGCGTGTGAACCGAAAATAATCTCCAAGAACTCATGGCAATTCGCAGTTAAAAAAAAAAAAGGCACTTGCAATTCGCAGTTAATAAAAAAAAGGCACTCATGATCGCGTACATCCCAAAGGGAAATGCCATTAAAAAACAGACCACGTGTACGATGTATGCGTATGTGGTAGAAATCGATACACAAATAATTAGATAAAACCAATAGAAATTTCAATAGAATAATAATAATAATAATAATGATAATAATAATAATAAACGATTCCATAGAATAGAGGTGTTCTCTATATCTGATAGAAAAGCATTTAAAATGCAATGGAATTATATATTGGCGATTACAACTTAAAATGCTTTCAGTTTCTTGAGTTATTGTGATCTTCGTCAACGGTAATTATATCTTTATTTAGATTCGGACTATTGTTCTCATCATAGTTGCTATTATCACAACGCTTCGGCAGTTGTACTCTCCGGCCTTCAGTTTCTTGTTAATCCGAATAACCTTCATGAAATTTCGAAATGAAGGACCCATTTAATTTACGGAGGAATAAATTGTTCTCATATATATATATATATATATATATATATATATATATATATATATATATATATATATATATATATAACAAGAATTTTATAAACAAGTTGTACTGAATTCAACCCATAGAGTTATTTTCAGTTTTTCTTATATTTTCCTAATTTTCGAACAAGTTGTATTTTGGATGTGAATTTTGAATAAATTGTTCAATATTTTTGTTGTTCTGTTTTTTCTTCTTTTCATTTAGTTTCCAATGTCTCCGTCATTATCAAGAACTAAAAGATGTCATAATAAATGCATGTTGACACTACTTATCGGAGGTCGACACTGACTTTCGCCATTCTTCACTCTTTAGAAACCAAGCACGAATGATTATATCATCGTTTTCGTGAGTTTGAATAATCCGAAACTTTGAGTCGGTCTTTGATAATATAGTGAATTTGCATTATTTTTTTATATAATAATTATTTCTCTGCATAGTTATAGAGCACTTTGCTAGTAGGTATTTTGTTCACCCTGGCAGACTTTGAATTATACAATTTTACGCATAATCATACGTTCCATTACTATTATTTACATCGATGACCAATATAGTGTATCAATTTCACTGCCCAGTATAAGACTGTTTCTTGCCATAAATTAATTCCATATATCGTACACGCAACCACTTCCTTGAGTAAACACCTCATTTGTCACTTACAACAAAGCTCTTTAAAAACATCTATCAACCCATAAGCTGCAAGAACCCTTAAGAAAGTTAGTGGTCAAAAACAGTAGTCTTTTGCAAATAAAATTTCCGAAAATACATCGTCATAGGAAGGACCCTGCACATCAAACAGCTCTCCTCCACCATCAACTTTGTTTAGAATGGTAACCGAGTGCTGAAGGTCTTTTAAAGATAAAAAAAAAATTGCCCATTCGAATTCAAGCCATGCCGAACACATGATGGTTCGGAATTAAAGGACCTAGTACAATTCACAAATAATACATCCCACATAGTCAAAACATGAAAATAAATTAACAACAACAAAACCAACCGCGTTCAAAATAATTAAAGCGACCGAAAGCGCTTGGGATGATATGAACAGTTCTTCTACTCATTCACTCCCATCAAACGGGAAAAACATAAGAACGATGGAAAAACTAAATAAAACATTAATCAAATTTTCCTTGTCCTTCATATTTAACGATAGATCTTTTTAATAAAAAAGGTTTCTGTCTTATATATATATATATATATATATATATATATATATATATATATGTATATATATATATATATATATATATTTCTTTATATATATATATATATATATATATATATATATATATATATATATATATATATATATATATATATATATATATATATATATATATATATATATAAGTAAAGAGAAATTGCAATCGTTTTTTGGTTTGTAGTGTAGATATTTTAAAAAATTTATTATGCTTTATCTACCATAATTTTGCTACACGGGATTCCAGTCTCGCAACCCTCATCAGGCAAGGGTGGAGATTTCCACATATTATTAAAAATAATTAATTTTTTCTTATGTTTTTCGATGTTAAATATTCTCGATATGAGGCATTCTCTTTTTTTGTGTTAGTGACCCAAATGTCGTTCTTGAGCTTGAATATATATATATATATATATATATATATATATATATATATATATATAATTATGATATTTGGTCACACACGCATACGTACAGACACACATGTTTTAATTCATTTCACCCTGGCAAAGCGATAAATTACTAAGTCGCAAGAGATTACTGACAGTGAAAATAATGAAATAATAATGATTGAGGTAAAAAAAAACAACAGGTTTTAAGAAGACGAATGATAACGATTGGTGCCGCATTTAAATTTTTGACCGTTGTAGTTGACTGGAAAGCAAGAAGTTGGGAAGAGATTTCCACAAGCGGGAAGTGCGGCGGAAGAAACTATTAAATCAGAATTTACGGTTACATCAAGCAATTTCAACAGTGGAATTAGGAGACCTAACTGCCGGTCTAGTGCTGCGCTTAAATTCTTGAAGTGCTAGATAGGAAAGCTCATTGGAGACAATCACCATGAAAGTATTTATAGTAAAGGTACTGGGAAGCTACATTACAGCAGTGGGAAAGAGACTGGAGAAAAGATGCCAGGTCAAGACCAATAACATCACAGATGGTTCTTTGCATTTTATCAAGAATCTCTAGTTATATAGCAGAAGTACCGGACCAAACTTAGCAATAACATTCGATTAGACTTATTAATGTATAAGATAGCTTCCGGTGAGAAAAATTGTCTTGCACAATATAGTAAATAAACTTTCCTTATAGCGGACATAGGAATTAATTCAATATAATCGTCCACTTATACAATCCTGGAAAGATTGTAAAAGGATTAAGTCCAAAATGGAAGCATATGAATCTTTTAATAGGTTTAATAATAGATCATTGACATGGAAAAAAATAAAGCATTAAGCAAATAGACAGTATAAGTAAGAATTATAGTAAGCCGCCGTATATCTTAGTTAAATTCAGTCCTTTGGTGGTGAAACAGGAGTGTGACCTCTGCAGGGAGCAGGCCTGGCCAATAGTATATGGAGATACGCTCCCCAGGCTACATGATTCTATCCCCAACATCCAAAGGAATTCAGGTCATTATATTTGGGAACGGCTTGTTTAAAGGAGTTGCCGGAAAGTTGACGACTGACCGAATTCGGGGCTCCACTCCAGATTTTCATCTGTTGCGGTGGAAGAAGAAGACTTGGAAAAGAAAGAAAACAACCACTAAAGCTTAATCCGGAACAGCCTCTCTTTAATATCAAAGAATCTTTCAAGCAAAGAACGGACTCATTCGACACCTCTGAGTCCATAAATCCAACTGACTCTGACAAACAGAACAAGACAATCATGCTCAACCTCGAGCGATGGCCACGATCGACTTATGCCGCCCTTTCCGTATTTGGATATGATCGCAAGGCAGCACGGGTTTAAAATCAGGCTTCCTAACTCCTTAGAAGGATTACCTTCTTGAGCTCCATTTACCCGAATAGAGATAGTAAATAAAAATGGTATTAAGCATCCGTTAATCACGAGAGATAACTGTTGCACCCAATTTGTTAAACATTCAGATTTTGGCGGGATAATTGAAGTGATCTCTCCAGGGCTAAAGTCTGGGTGATGGTATATGGAAGGCGTTCGCTGTCCAGACTACATACTACCCTCTTTTAGCCATACCAACAAGATCCAAAAGAATACAGGGTATTCCATTTGCGGATGGCCTGGTTGTAGGAGAGAATGTTGTCAGTGTTCGCATCCAAGTTTCACGCCGGGTTGGCGCAATCCGGTGTGGCGTAATGGTTAGCAAGCTTGTCTCGCTAGAACAATTACGACTGAGTAGTGAGTTCAATCCTCATTGTCCCACATTTAAGCTATGCTTAGAAGATCAAAACTTTCAATCCGGGTTTTTTTTTTCCTTTTCGTGTTTGGATATTATCGCAAGGTATGTGGGGTTTTAAATCAAGGTTTTCCCTTCCTAAGCTGCCGAGCTCCATCTACCTGAACCATTTGCTTATGATGCGCCAATTTTCCGCCTTCTCCCATTCTCTTAGATTGTCAGAGGCATTGTCAGAAGCATTTTATAGACAGTAGGAACTTGTCCCACTATAATTCCCGGTATTGACAACATTTGAAACTTATATAACGCACGTATATACACATTATATACATTACGCGTTTTAGAAGCCCACCAAAAATTAACGCTTTTTTAATATATAAAAATTAGATAAACAAAAACATTAGAAACTAAGCCAGATTACGAAACAGTACATGAATAATCGCCACGTTGCCGGGAAAATTGTTTTGTTGGAATATAATATCTGGTCGTTACTTTTAAGGAAACTTTTCAATTGTGGGAAGCAAGTATTTCTGTAGTATTCTCCTCTATTCAAAAGCATTTTTATTTTAACATTTTATTGCCTCAGACTTTCTAGATCGATAAATATCTGTTTTCAGGTAATCTGCGACAAAGTTGAAAAATATTCATATGTTGTGTTTCGTACTTCAATGTTTGTATTACGCGTCACACGATTTTTTCTACATTTCCTAAAATGATTTCGACATATAAAAAAATCTACGTGCCATTTTCTCACAAATATATGCACATAAAGAAATAATTTAAATATTTAAGTCTAATAGAATTATGCATACCGACTTCAAGTGTTTGAGGAAAATTAGACATAATAATAAAGAATAAAGCTCGGAGTACAATTGTAGATTCTAATATTGGGAGAAAATAAGTAAATCAAGTTTACAGACAACCAAAGTGCATCTGATTTTGGCGAAATATATTGATGAGTTCGATGACTGAAACTTTTGGATTTGAGAGCAGATATACAAAGGAAAATATTTTTGAAAGTGTGAAGAAGCAAACACGAGTAGGAAAAAAGAAAAAAACAAAAGAAGAAAATTCGGTTCACCTATCAACCAAAGGTAACAATTTACACGGACGTAAACAGTTGCATACAGTGACACACTGAAGGAGAAAACACCTAAACAAGTAAAATTCTTGAAAAATAATAAAATTAAAAATAGATATTAAAATACTTTTTTGTTTGAACCAGCAATAACTTTTAGAATAAACTCAAGCACAGAAATTTCGAATTTTTTGCTTTGAAAATAAGATAAAAAAAATAACTTAAGTTTTCAACCAATATATATATATATATATATATATATATATATATATATATATATATATATATATATATATATATCGCTTGGTTGATAAAACTTAAGTTTTTTTTTATATATATATATATATATATATATATATATATATATATATAATTCAAATGTATATCAAAATAAATAAGTAAATTATATATTAGATATTTTGTTAATAATTAAAGAAAGGACGGGTTAAGGAGTAATTAAAATATCACGGCTTACCAGTCAACGAATCTGACGATGTAATAGTAATCTGAATGCAAATAAGCATACCCACAAACGCTGAAAAAAGTATCGATTGATTCATATCTGCTTTCTCTAATTGTGCAACAATTACATTTTAAAAGGGCCATGTAAGAGTAAATAACATTATCATAAGATATGCCAAAATGATGTCAATCCTTACAGAAAATTAAGCTGAACAAAGCAATTGCAAGTTCTTGAAGAGAATGGTCTTACTTTAATCTTTGAATTCTCATTCTGTTTAATAGCAGAATTCTGCCAAAACAAGGCTCGAGAGCCATATGTTTTACGTAATGAGGTGGTGGCGGTGATATAAATAAAAATGTTGCCAGAAGGAAACTTATGAAGATAAAGAGAACAGATAAAGAATGAATCTTGATTTAATGTATTACATATAGTGTTCAGGGAAATACTCACGCGGGAGTCTGTTTGAAGTAGTACGATGCCCTAGTTGGTGAAACTAAAAAAATGGATCTCATCGAAATATATCCCATAGAAATAGGAATATAGTAGCGAGAGTAAATGACCCATGAGGTGTTGATAGATCGTTAAAGAAACAAATTAATCAAGCAATCAACTACTACTACTACAACTAATAGCATATGGAAGGAATAAATCGATAATGAAAAGAGAAAGTGAGTCGCTGTTAATAGCGACCAAAAACTAAAACAAAACAAATGAACCGGATATACAAAAGCCAATATACTTCCGGTTACTTGTTTCCCAGTCAGTTAACTACATTCGGCAGTAAGGCCTCTAATCGAGAGATTGGATATTTTGAGGAGCGTGAAACCACCTCTTAATTGCTGTTGTTCCAAAGTCCACACTGACACGAGGTCGTGGGACCTGATAGGGTCCCAACTATGGCCTAATAGTGAACTCTCAAACTAAAATGGAACACTGGGAAAGTATAAAAAATATTCTTTCTTACTAAAAATTACCAACAATACATTTTTATGGCAAAAATGACCATGAGTATATTTTATAGTAAAACTGAAGACATGGAATACAGTGTCAAAAAAAAAAAACAAAAAAAAAAAAAAAAACCCAAAAAACAAAAAAAAACCCAAAAACAAACAAACATAAAAATAAAATAAAAAAAACAAACAATTTCCTATGATTAATCCCACTTTTTGCAAAGGAGAAACAAGTTTTTACTCCTCGTTTGATTTTGAAAGATTATTTAGTAAAAGAAAATTCAGGAAAAGTAATTAGAATTTGATCATGAAAAGACGTCATTTTTTGAATTAATTATAAACTTTGAATTTTCATATATAGATTTCGGAATTAAAAAACCCACAGAGGTTTTGATATGCCACTAAACAAAAACAACCAACCAACCAACCAACCAACCAATGAATCAACCAACAAACCCAACCGAATCAACGGAATGGTCTATTATTTATCTGACATAATGTCAGGTTGTAAGGCACTTAATGAATAAAATCTGACATAATTATCATAAATTTAGGAAATGTATGCTTATTGACATAGCAGTGCCATCTGAGAGAAACACCTCTATGAAAATTATCGAGAAATCGGAAATAATCGGAACCCTGGTTCTCGTGAGAAAAGGAATGCACAATTTTACTAACAATGTTCCAGGTAATATCAGCATACAAGTTGCTCAGCAGATTGCCCTACTAGCAGCATCCCATATACTCTAAAAAAAGGTTTCAGTTATATGACAATTCTCTTATAGTGCCCAAGGACCATAGTTTGAACCTGGCTATACAGGATACAAAGCAATAAATATAACGTACATAAATACATATTAACAATAATTCATTCTTTACAATATACTCATTTACCATAAGAATGCATCCGTCATCATTCGCTCCTTTATATACCAAAATACCCTCACACACACATGGCAACTACTGGGGAAAAAGCCACCAATGTTAAAAATTAAAAATTCAAATATATATAATATATATATATATATATATATATATATATATATATATATATATATATATATAATTTTATCCATGAAATGATGTGACGGGATGATGACACAGAAAAAGAAGGAATGAGGTTAGTGTTAGCAGGACCGGTCCACCCCAGAAAAAATAAATTGTTGCTTGTCGTGTAATGAAAAATGGCTGTACTGATAAAGAACGCGGCAAAACGAACGAAATCCACCTGTGTGAAGGCATGAAACCGAAACATACTTAATGTGATGGTGATCTTGTTCATTAAATTTTCCGTTATTTGATTAGTTACTAAAGGGAATTAATGAAACAACATAATATAAATCTTATGGAACTCTCCAGCTATTCTGTTCATTCCATTGGGCCCGGAAGTTAGTAATTCGCACATGTAACTATCCTCATGCATTTTAAGTAGTTTCCAAATATTTTTTCGGAATGTGAACCTTAACATCCTTGTCGAAATTAGTCGTTTGTAATAAAAATGTTCCACAAGCTCTGTTGATGTCACATTGTTGTGTCTAACATCATACCTGCGTCCATTGAATCATTCATTTAATTTATCCGTTGTGCAAGCCACATAAATTAGGTCATGTTTGGTACATTGGTACAAAGTGTGTTAAATGGGAATTAGTACAATTGCCACCCTCTGTCGAAATTGCAAAGTTTTTCTTTGAATTCGTGACAGAATTAACTTCACTCATGTTGCACAACGGACACAGTTTTCTACTTCAATGGGTGTTTTCGAGAGTATACACTGCGTGCCAAATTATTATCAAATTATCACCGTGCTGATAACAAATATGAGGCCAGTTTGTTTACATTGCGCAGATCATTACGAAAATTTCAGTGATTGCGTAGGTCAGTGTTGCCAACATTGTGTGAAAATTTTGCGTGAATTGATTGGACGGTTTTTGAAATATTAGAAAAAAGATAATAATTTGGCACGCAGTGTAAAAAAAACGAAAAGAAAAACCCCTCAAATGTTGTTTTGAGTGTAGACGTTTACATTTCTTAAAATTTGTTTGATATTTTTATTTCTTCTGAAAGAAACCACAGGTGGGTTGGGAAAAATCTCTTTAAAACGTGGATAGTTTTTGCTGCCGTAGTATTTTCGAAATTCCAACAAAATTTCGGTGCCAGTTAATGACAAATAGGATATGTCAGAAACTTTATTGATTTTTGTGTTTTGGCCTGATATAAAATTATTGTTATCTTCAATTTTTTAGATATTTTATTGGCAATTTGTTTCAGTCATGATTCTTGATAGCCGTGCTTAACATAATGGCAAATGAAACCATAGCACGTTTCTAATAATCTTTTATCTCCGTACATATTCAGCTTATTCACAAAAATTGGCACTTCCGGTTTGATTGTATGGTGTGATAAAGATGATCAGAAAGTGTAGGTAAATGTGCAATGAGGTAGGTTTGCAAGTAGGCAAATGTGTGGCTTGCAACTTGGTTTTGACGCTTCATTGTCAGTACAGCCGTTATTTCATTAGAATACAAGAAATGTTTGTAAAATTATATATTTTTATACTTGAAAAAAATTAAATATAACTTGAAGAAGACAGACATTATGGTAAAATATTATTTAACATCGTCAAACATTGTGTTTTTTCTTTTTCTTTTCTAATAATAATTTTATGGGACGTTACAATACATACAAACAGAGAAATTAAAGCTAATCAAAACCACAAAAGCAGAATGTGCTTTCTTATTAATATGGCAGTTCCTGCATACTTTAATGTATCTTTGAAAATCTTCAAAAAACGATCAAAATACTCGGACAATGAAATGGAAATCTTGAAAATGTAGCTCATGAGGACATCAATAATTCCATTTGTAGTTGGAGCCCTAGGTTTGATTTGAAAAGGCTGCGACAGATTCATTGAAACCATTCCTGGCAATTCATGCATCAAAGAAATAAGGAGGGCTTTACGCTTTACCTATGTAAAATGTATGTGGTCGTAGGTAGTCTTTTTTCTTTTTGAAAATACTCAGTGGAAAATATATTGCCATTTCAGACCTGAGTTTATTGGTTGCGACCCAGAAGGAAATGAGTATACAACAGAAATCAAAAGAGGAAAATAATAATAATAATAATAATAATAATAATAATAATAATAATAATAATCTATCACAATATAAGGACCTTGAAATCGAAATCTCAAAAATGTGGCACATGCGAACATCAACAATCCCCGTTGTAGATGGAGGCCTCGGATTGGTTGGGAAAGATTCCAGTAGACTAATAGAAGGGATTCCTGGAAGTTTGTACCTTAAAGAAATACAAAAAATTGTTCTACACGAGTACAGCCCACACCTTACGAAGGGCTTTGTCTATGTAAAATCTTTTTTTTTTTTTTTTTATTCTAGTGGAAAATGTCATGATGCCATTTCTAACCTTAGGTTTCTGGGGGAGATCTGGAAAGAAATTTGTACACACCAGAAATCAATGAAATAATAATAATAATAATAATAATAATAATAATAATAACAACAACAACAAACAGAAAATCGCCTCTTCTATCTTCCCTTCTTTCTTTCTTTCATTTTCTCAGGGAAACCAAATAGTGTCTCTGATAAGACTTTTCCGTCTTTTCAGGCAATCAAAATGGAATAGTCCATTATGTATGAGGTACTGTCGGATCGTAACGTACCTACTAAGGGAGGAATAATAATAATAATAATAATAATAATAATAATAATAAAAAAAAAGAAGAAGAAGAACATGATTGTTATTAAAGATACAAAAAGTGCCATTTGTTGATATGGCAGTCCCTGCAGACTGCAATGTATCTTTGAAGATATTCAAAAGTTGTCAAAATACAAGGACCTCAGTGAAAAGAAATCTCGGAAAGAAAAGAAATCAAAGGAAATAATGGGAATCTGTTAAAATGTATCAACAATCCCTTGTTGTTGTCACCAGACAGGCATGTCCCATAAGGGGAACATCAATGGATCTCCCAGGATGGAGCCCTAGGATTCGTGAGAAAAGATTAACAATGACAGTTGCAATGAGTAAAATTAACAATCGATCAAGAAGAATCAAATGGCTCACACAATGCAGGTCGATAGACAATATATATATATATATATATATATATATATATATATATATATATATATATATATATCCATTATGGAGACAAGATGGCAAAATAATAAAACGCCAAGGTCTTATCAGTTGGTCTTGCTGAGGTAATCATCTGATGAGTCATTGGCGGTCAAAACTGCGATAGTGTTCCATTCAGCGTTTTAGCATTTTAGGATATTAAACATTGGCGGCTACGATAGTTTACAGTTTTGATGTTTCTCCACAATGTTTCTAACATGCTATTGAGCACTTTTTAACAATTAGCTTAGTGTTTATTTACTTGTTTTGTTTATATATATATATATATATATATATATATATATATATATATATATACCCAAGTATAGTAGTCGTGTATACGGAATAAATTTGGATAACCAAAAAATACTATTCTTAAAAGAGTGCCGAATATAGAGTAGATATATAGAATTTATTCGAAAATTATATATATATATATATATATATATATATATATATATATAGAGAGAGAGAGAGAGAGAGAAAAGATAGAGAGAGAGACAGACAGACAGACAGACAGAGATAGAAGCCTGAGGAAACGAACGTGTCAAGCCCTGATTGGATACTGAGGAGAGTGCTGGAGTAATGAAATGATTTGCTGTCACTTAAGCGCCATGCATTTAAACATTCGAGAACATTCAATCATCAACAATAAAAAAAATATTATTGATGATCGTTGGGCCAAGACTAAAGAAAGAGCGGAAATATCCATTGTGTAGAATGGAAAAAAATATCCTTTATACTCTCTGGACAAACGTTGCCGACAACATTGGAACAACACAGCATCGACGGGCACAATCGAGTCGGTAATCGACACCACAGTAGTATAAAAGGATTTATTTAGATTAAATTTCAACCAATGTTCAAAGACGATTACCCAAGCATTGCTCTTTCTACAATGCTGGTTAAAAACAAAACAAAACAAAAAAACTGACAGAAATTTATTTTTCTACTCAATTTGTTATACTATTATTCACCTAATATAAGGCCCAAGAACCATTCAAGATAGATGTTAAGAAGTTAAGATCGTAGTAAGCGGAGAAGCATCCCCTCGGGAGTTTATTCTATAAAGGAACTTTTTTTCAGGAAGAGGCTGTCTGTGTGGATCTTCCTCACTACTAATGGTATGCAAAGGGAATTAGGACCTTGTGTACGTGTCATGCCGGGTCCTAGTTGTGAATGTTTGAATTGATCAGTGTAAGGGATGTAACTCCGTTGAATATTTATCCTGAAAATAGCGATAGAGTAGTGAGAGGCCAGCAACTTCTCATCTGTAGGAAAGAAATTGTGGGGTTCATCACCAACAAGGACGCGAAACCCTTTTTTTACATCTTGCACATTTACAAATCAACCATTCGTCCGTGCATTGAATACTGTCGCTATATCTTGTCTGGTACTTTTTCTATTCATCTCGAGGTTCTTGAGAACATCCAAAGAAGGATCTGTTATGTAATCAATCCTGCATTGGCATCTCGACTTCAGTCACTTTCTCACAGACGTTACATGGCTTCCGTCTGACTTTTCTATATATATGGCAAATGCTGGAACAAATTTTTTTCCTCTGGTTACCCGATTGCATGAATTTAAGCGTGCCACTAGATTGGCATCTAGGTCCCAGCTTTTTACTGTTGAAATAACTAAATTAAATCGACACTTCTATTCAAAAAGTTTTTCTCGTACTTCCCGCTTGTGGAACTGCCTTCCGTTTACTTGTTTCCCTGATAACTACAATCTTCAAAAATATAAATGCAACGTCAATCACCATCTTCTATCTTCTTGAATCCCGTTCATCTATTATCCTTTCTTCAATCCTCCCTAGACTCAGTCTTTTCTCTTAGTTTCACTTCCGTGTGACCTCTTGCGTACTAATGGCATTCCTACCTTGCATGGGTGAAATGATTTAAAAAAAAAATCAGTTCTGGAAAGTGAAGTTTAGCCAGCTCAAATCCAGATATAGATACACCATTTTTAGTCTGGTCCGGCTATATATCTCGTTATATTTACTTACGCGAAAATCCCTTGGGAAAGTTATGAATCTACCCATTCACCCCCCCCACCAGTAATGAGTTAATTAGTAGAACTTTTATCAGTAATATTATCTAAAAACAAGAGCTTACAATCTAAAAAAAGTTTTTTGGCTTTAACTTGCAAAAGGGTGATAAACCGTAAAACAAATCAATCCAATACTAGTTTTTGACTCTCTTTTGCCTTTAGAATCGCCAAAGTTCTTCTTGGCCCGGATTCGAGCAAGTTCTAGAAATACTCATTCGTAATTTGTGTCCATGCCATTATTATGGTGTCTCTCAATTCTTCTAAATTGCTTGGCTGCACATTCAAAATCAAATCTCCCATTCCACAACCTTCTAGATGTGCTCTATGGAATAGAGATCCACTGGCTATAGAAGCCATTGCTATGTTCCATGAAACAATCTGTTTTTTATCTGTGCTACGGTGTGTTGCTCTAGCGAAAGTGACAATCAAATGTAGAGTTTAACGCAGACATAAATCCAGGCACAGAGGTTAGCAAGCTTATCTTGCTAGATAAGTTACAGATGAATGGGGAGTTCGATCCTTACTAGGCGCTCCACATTTTTTAACTCGAGCCCTTTCTAAGCTATGTTTAGAAAATAATTTTTCGGTCTTGCGTCACATCTAAGCATCGCTTAGAAAATCACCTTTCCTGAATGGCGTGGTAACCAGCGGGGACTTGTGCTGCTTTGGCCATATGAGTTTTGGCGTGTAGGGCATTCCGAAATGCTCTTCAGCATAACTCGGTTGTAAAGTTCGGTTATTTGTGCCTTTCTAACAGCTTGAATCAGTCTGACCCTTTTTCTTTGACCTTCTCCCTAAAGAAGGGATTTAAGGTTATTTACCGGATTGAGATCCGGTGAGTGTGGAGAGCATTTTAAGACACAAAACTCCTCGATGTCTTCCATGAATTAATCTGTAACTATTTTTAATTTAACATGATGCGTCGGGGTAATGACTGGATAGAATATTTTCACACATTGAGGAACCTGGTCAACCTCAGTATCTAGCGAGGCTGTGGAATTCAAGCGTTCTTTTATTGCTACCAAGGGTACCAATATATGCCGAGAAAACCTTCCACGTACCATTATATCACCATCACAAAGCCTCTCAACCGCTGATACTCGAGAGGATGAATCGATATTTTCATTTTGCTTACGTTCCAGTTTTGGCCATCTCACCTGATTATCGGAATAGAAATTGAAACCCTAATCCCAACGTGTTGCCAAACATTTATTGGCCAATTTCTGTCATCCTTACTGTTATACCATAGTACCTATTCTATTGTAATGGACTCTCCCATAGATAATAAGTAGGAGTAGCAGTGGCAAGTCTGGCAGAATGGTGTTGAGCGCGTCAGTCGAGATTCGGACATTTGAAGTACCAACCATCACAACTAGATTTGCTGCGCCATTGACTCTTATTTTCCAAGTTCCTAACGTTTTGTACGTCGGACCTAATTTAGGACAACTTATTAGAAATACAAGCCTCCACTGTGAAAATACTCCACAACACTTACTGAATTTAAAGCTCAGTTTCTGGCTCTTATCTGACTGGTGTGGGACGCTTCGATGTAGCATAATGGTCAGTAACCTTGTATTGCTAGATCACTTACAAATGAGAAGTGAATTCGAACATCACTGGGTGCTCCAAACTTTCGAACGTATTCCATATCTAATTTGACGACGTTCTGAAAGCAGTTTCGAAATTTCTGTTTATACTTTTATTAGTTCATCTTGTAATCCTTTTATGGTTGGCTATTCCTACAGGATTCGAATCGCCCTTTCCAACACACCCCAAAGGTGATTTACACGAGTGAAATCCCCTGACTGTGGAGACCATTTTAACCCACAATATTTCTCGCTGTCTTCCATGAACTAATCTATATCAATTGTGATTTAAAAAAAGATGCGTTGGGATAATGACGAACCGGGGACGGATAAAATATTATCATATATCGTGGCACTTAGCCAGTTAGGATTATCTCTATAGCTGGGCATTTAAATGGGGTTTTTTATTGGTATCAACGGTCCTAATATATGTCAGGAAAATATTCCTATCTATTCACACCGCTACTGTTGATACGAGGCATGATGTGGTCATACTCTCATGTTGTTAGATGTCAAATTCTACCTCGCAACAAAAATCGATATTCATCTCTTCAGGCAACACATTTGCAATATTCTGTTGTCGAGGTCTTAAGACCAATAGCGAATTGCAGCCCCATTTTCTAGCTTTTATCGGCTTACGGTCATATCCCTTTGAAGCACCGGTTTTCGCACGATCACCGATATTTAAGCAATGTCGAATCTGGTCACTATCTAGATGGAGGGTTGTTTAGGAATACCAGGGATGTAATCTTCAACGCGTTTAATTGATAACGCTCGCACTGTCTCCTTAATTCATGTTTTTTTTTTTATTGTTCTCTCTCCTTAATAGTGTTTTTCTCATATTTTCTAACACCTCTTGTGGCTTAGGGACTTTATTGCTTTGCGTGGGGTGAAAATGGAAAGAGTTCGTCATATTCATTTACGCGCAAATACACTTTAGAAAGGTACTAATCTGAAAGAGAGTTCCACAACAAAGGAGAAAAAAAGTTACCATACATACCGATTAAAAAGAATTGACCATGAAAATATTTATATAAAATGTACACCGAAGCAACGTTACAGTAGTGGTAAAGTGACTGAAGCCGAGATGCCACATCAGGACCAATAACATAGCAAATTCTTCTTTGTATTTTATCTAGAATCCCTAAATACATAACAGAAACACAGGACTAGATGTGACAATAATATTAAATGCCTAGAGGTAGACTAACAGGACTGAACGTAAAATAGGCTGCCACTAGGTGTAGTTTCACACAACACCGCAAGTTGATACAAAACCAAAATAATCACCCTAAAACTGCACTCATGGTGCAACACTAACTGAATGTACTCACTTAGCACTTGTAAGATATAAAGGAAACCTACTTAAGAAAACTATTTGAAAATACTGAAAATTATTTACATTATTCGGACTATTGTCCCCATCTTTGTCGCCGTATTTATTATAACGTTTCGGTCGTTGTACGCTCCAGACTTCTTCAGGTGGTTGAAATGCCGAATTTAACCCTTCATTTTGCTCACTGGGGTAGACTGTTCTAGTTCCACGTGCCATGTTTTAATGGATGTCAGTTATCAGTTATCTCCTGTTAATTTCCTTCTGAAAGTTCTCCATTGCCTTAACCGGGTATTGAACTCACGCTCTTTGGGTCCTGTCACTGGATCTAACAAACGCCTTTATCCACTGTGTCATGTGTCCTCAAGATCAAGCGACAGTACCCAAAGAGTGTGAGTTGTAAATAATGTACATATTATCGCATCTCAGAAACATAGACAAATACTGAAAATGTCAAAATAATGTCCTACTTTAAAGAAATAGGTTTATACCAAACCAAAACATGTAACACTTACAATAGATTTGTATCTCGAAAAACATCCGTTTACCCTGAAAATATAGTGATGCACAAAATATCTTGCGTTTAAAATATTTAAACTATTAAATAACTCACAATGGTTGACATGCCTTTAAACTAAAATAAGCAAAAACAAAACGAAAAAATCGACAAGCAAATAATAGAAACCCCATCAGTTGAACACTTCCAACAACAACAAGAACAGCAATAAATAGCCCATGTAACTTGTAGAAAAATATTGACGTATCGTATATACTAGCGTATCATGCGACATTTGAAGACATAATTTTGAAGCTAATTTTAAGGAGGTCGCATCATACAGGATATGAAATTAGCGTATGCATCGCTACGCCGTTGACCAAACTATATATCCATTTACTGTAGACAAAAGGCATAGCCGTATTTAAAATAATCATCGCACGTTACACAAGAATATATGGTAATCAAAATGTTGACATTCCACACTACACCAAAGAAAAGGTTAGGAAGGAAAACCCCATCAATACTGGAAAGAGTGATAACAGCTACTGGGCTTGAGAAGAGAAAATAATGACATAATCAAGATGTTGACATTCCACATTACTTCAAATAAAAGGTTAGGAAGGAAACCCCCCACCAATAGTGGGAAGAGTGATAACAGCTACTGAACTTGTAAAATCTATTTTTCTAAAAAAATAAAATGTTTTAATAGAAAGTCTCAATTTCTATTGTTCCCAGTGTTGCTGTCAATGATGCGGAACGGATGAACCCGAGTAGATCAACTCTAAGGATCAGCAAGCTCGGTCACAGGAGATTTACCGAAACGCGTCCATAAGGGCGACGTCCGTCGTTACATCTTCAGCTAATAAAAGATTCCTTATTAACATTATAGAACGATCAATTAGATACAAGTATTTCATTATATGATGTTATCGTCTCATATCAGAATACTTGTTCAAATTTAAAGTTATACATTATTCATAACAGGATTTATTATTGTAATGTGGAATATTAATAACATAAGATGTGGTAATTACATTGTATTGCTAGCAGACTCAAGACGACATGGAAAAGAACAATTAGAAAATGTGTTGAAAGGAAACAAGAAGAAATGAAGGTAATTAATAGAAAGGTGAGCGAATCCGCCTTTGGTTGCAAAACAGACAGCACCAGGTGTAAGTTGTTTATTGAATTCGTTAGAATGAAGACGGTACAGAAATTTAACCTAATTAGCTTGTGCTATTGGATTTCTGGAACTCGAGAAAGAAAGCATATCCAAAGAACAAACGTGACTGAGAGTTATAAAAGACCGTGAAGAGTCAGACACTGAATAACAAGAAGACTCATACATCATTAAGCTATAATTTTGTGTACAGTTCACATTTGGTCAAGCTGGGCATTAATAGTGATTTTCCAAGCGTAGCTCAGATGTGGCACATGGCCGAAAGTATGGGGCACCCAGTGAGGATCGAACTCACTATTCAGTCGTAATTGTTTTAGCGAGACAAGCTTGCTAACCATTACACCACCTCGATGTTTCCAGCTGGGCATTAATATACCCTAGAAACTTTGTTAATACTGGATTTTTATAAATCTATCATTATTCCGTTTTGTTTTATTTATTTTGTAATAAATCCATTATTAATACTAGATATATTTTTTTAGAAACCTATGATTATTAAGAGCCAAGTTCGATTTCTAGTCGAATTCATTATATTACGTACTAATTCCCTTGGGAAAAGTATGAATCCTCCTCTTCGCTCTCCAGCTATGGGCAAAAAGCAGGACAGACCGGGTTGTAAAGACTTGAATGGCAACTGATCTACCACAAAAAGAAATGGCAACCTACTACTGGAAACAAAATCTGCCTCGTCATTTATGTATCGAAAGATACATGATCGCCTTAGCGTATATCACGCCTGGCACATAACTGAAATAATTGTTAAGTTAGAGTTTCTAATATCTGATTTTACGGCTGTCATTTAATAGAGGACAGAGAATGCGACACCAACATCCGGAGAGGCACTGGGATAGCGAAAGATGCCTTTCAAAAGCTAAACATTAAGAAAATAGGAAAATTAGAAACTAAGAAAAGAGTACTCGACTGTTACATAATATCGGTTCTTCTCTATGGCAGTAAATACAGGGCAATTCAAAGATGAAGAAGAAATGTGGTTCTACAGAAGGATAATGAGAATAATATGGACTGAACATTTGACGAGGTTTTAGAGGAAATTGAATAAAAGATAATTATATATAGAATTGGAAAGAAATATTTAAAGTTTCTAGGGTACATAATGAGGAAAGAAGGTTTGGAGAATTTGACACTCACTGGACATATTAAAGACAAGGAGGTCGGAGAAAAGCAGCTCATAACTTACCTACTGGGCTTGCGTAAATGATTGTCATTGCAAAAGATAGAATATTGTGGAGAGTCATGATTACCTGCGTCCTAAAGAGACAAGGCACAAAGTAGAAGAAGAAAAAGAAGAAGAAGTACAAGAAAAAGAAGAGAGAAGAAGTAAAAAGAAGAAGAAGGACATTGAAAAAGAAAGACGAAGAAAAGAATGAGGATGAAGAAAGACTAATGATAATAATAATAAGACGACAGAGAAGAAAAAGAAGTAGAAAGAAGAAGAAAGAAAAGAAAAAGACGATGAAGAAGAAGAATAAAGAAGACGAAAGGAGAAGACGATGACTAAGAAAGAAGAAGAAGAAGAAGAAGAAGAAGAAGAAAGAAAGAAAGAAAGAAAGAAAGAAAGAAGATAATGAGCCTTAATAGTTTAGATCAAATATTACATTATTCATATGTTGAATTCAACTATTAGGCTGCATGGTCGCAAAAATATGCTGACACCGTATTGTATACATAAAATGTTCATATGTTTAATTTCAGAGTCGACCAAACGATCCTCCTTTCCGTATCTGGATCAATCTAGTGATCATGAGGCGTTGTTCTGATGAAAGAGATATTCATAGTTGGGATAAGAATAATCTTGAACAAAAATTAAACATCCTCTATCAATTCTTCCAAGAAATAGGAATCAAGATAAACCTTTCCAAGAAAGGAGATATAACCTGGAATTTTAATGCAAACAATATTGGCACTAATCCTGAGTTTAACATAAAAATTAAGTTGTGGATTTACTAAATAGCAAAAACACATCAAAGACCGAAGTGTATGGATCAGTGTATTAGAAATTTAGTGAACATTGAAGTCAGGCCTTTGTTTTTCAGACGCCATTATTTATCCGCTTATTGAGAATATTAACCGTATGAAAAGACCAATACAGATAGCAAACGGGGATATAATTTGGCGTAATCCAAGCTTTGTGAATAATGAAGAAGCAGCGTCATATTAACTTGCAATTTTGTCAATTTGATCTTTCCTTACTTTTGTGTATTTGAGTAGCATTACTTATGAAATTATAACTAAAAATTATATGAATTCAGAAATGATGTTGATAAATTTGGTATGAAGAGGAAAGTAGAAAAACCCATCGGCAAAGGAAAATTGTAACGGCTCAAATCAAAGTACATGCTGACGACAAACAAGGAGACTAATTAGCGATTGACAAGAATGACCAGAAGAAAAAAAAAAAAAAATCACAACAAGCAAACGTACAAACATTGGATCATAAAAGCTTAAGAATTAGAATGTAAAATGGAAAGCTAATTCAAAAGAGATTTCAAGAAACAAGCAAAAGTATTTGTAGATGAGATGGCGTAGATGTGGTTGCGCAGAGGGCACATAAAAAGAAAAAACATTCCGGCAGCAAGTATTAAACAAAACTTAGTAAACGGTTCACAGAGATACTAGTGTCGATAAGCAAATACAGTTTAATTAGTCAAGAAGGAATAAAGAAAAACCGTTATTAATTGGTATGCACGGTGAATCACAGGAATTGAGAAATAATTGAGCTTCATCTATGCTAGCTAGGTAGGAAAAACCGAAACCAATAGCTTAATGAGGGAGGAAAATATACAATTCTGTATTTACAGTCCGGTTAATTTCCCCATCTTTGTTTTTATTATCGCATATTTTCATCGCTGTTGTTCTAATAAGATCTATCCTCCTTGGTAACTTGACTGCAAGAATTTAAGCGTACTAACTGATTAGCAACAAGAACCTATCCTTTTTCTGTTGAAACAACTAGAAATAAACGTAATTTCTACTCTAATATTTTCATTTCCCGCACATGTTGTCTGTGGGTCTTTCTTCCGCTACAAGAAATTAACTGCAACGGGAATCGCAATCGTCTGTCTTCTTGAATCGTGTTCTTTTATTGTCCCATATATATATATATATATATATATATATATATATATATATATATATATATATATATATATATATTTCTTATGCAGTGTTACATTAGAACATGCACATATCCACTACAAGATTGTACATTTTTGTTTCAACGTCAAAAAAAAAAACCTTTTTTTAAAATGTCACATCGGGTGGGGAATCACAGTGTTACTAAAAAAAATATTCAGAAATACAGTTATAAAAGCAAATATTACCCACTTCCGTACTTTGGAAATTTTCATATTTTTCTCTATCTATCTATCTATCTATCTATCTATCTATCTATCTCTCTCTCTCTCTCTCTATATATATATATATATATATATATATATATATATATATATATCTTTGTTCGAATTTTGTAACAGCAAAATTGCGCAATAGTTCGATTAAGATTCAAACCGTTGTATCTTAGAAATGATTAAAGATATCTTACTGGAATTCTCCAAGATTTTTTTTTTATCAGACTATTGGACTCTACTTTGAACAATAAGAATGTATTTAGCTCTAAGCTGAAATGGTGAACCCTCTTGCTGTTGTGACCCCATGCTCTTGTTGTCCTCTCGGCTGTTTCCTCTTTTTAAGCTTATCCACCATTCTCTTAGTGGTTCTTGAATGGACTTTAAAGACGGAAGCCAGAGTATCAAAATTGGTACCATTACTGAAGGCTTGAATGATTCTTCCACTCACCATTGCTCAATTGAGAAGACAGTGCGGCTGAGATAAAAAGGAAGATTTATCTTGTTCTCTTTCTAGTTGAATAAGTCATTCTTACAACAAATTGTATCAAGATGGCTTAACGTATTATCTGAAAACCTGGAAAAAAGAAACTCAATCAGTTTAATGTTTTTTAGAATTAAAGATTTTGTGAGATGGACAATTATGCTGTCACACGATTTGGACACTTTTGCTGTTACACCCGCTATGTTTACCTTTCTGGTTACAAGGAAATGTTTCTCTGTAAACTCCCAGAATTTTCCCCATTTTAGTTTCAACGCTTTGTTAAGAGTAGTGTGTAGGTGAGGGATGGGTTAAAGCAAATCTGACATCTTTGGATAAAATATGTAAATTTGTTTGAAAACATTCCAATCATTTTGCCGCCATTTTCAAACAAATTCCAAGTGTCATCTGTGACAGTCTCTCTAATTCCATTAAATGGGTTTTGCTTTAATACGGTCAAAACTAAAAAATTCATTAAAAAAGGAATTATCAATTCAAAATAATGTTTTTCAGAAAATAGGCGTGTAAAGAAATCAATAAGTAACAGAAAAAGGAATATTTGTTTTAACTCCCCTTTTAAAAAGGGTAGTGAAAGCTAAAATTAATAGAGTTAATAATGAAACATTTCCTTGTGACCACTAAAGATACATGTAAACATGCAAGCATGGTCAATACTATTAAACATTTTTTAAAAGTTCTTTCTCAAACATTCACTGGGAAGCTGGACAATTAAAATGGCGTCATGTGTAACGGCTACTGAGAACGAGGCCGTACAAAAAGCTTGCGATTCATTTTATTTTATTTTATTAATTAAATTTTTTTTCTTAATACTAATATACGTGCTCACATTAATTAGCTTGGATAAAATACTTAAATTTGTTCGAAACTATTCCAATCATTTTCTAGCCAAATATATCAAAGGGTTTTTTCAGTGATTCTTACGACAAAGGGTGTCAAAACGGCAAAATGTCTTATCTGAAAACCTGGAAAATAGAAACTCAATCAGTTTAGTTTTTATTTGTATTAAAGAGTTTGTAGGATGGACAATTATCGCATGCTGTTAAACGATTTGAATAATGTTACTGTTTCGCCTCGTATAGACACCGCCAGAGGCATAGCTAGAGATATATCGCCCTTGAGTTTATCACCCTCCACAAAAATAGATATTACAGTTACTCAATCTTAAAGTTATATATATATATATATATATATATATATATATATATAATCATTTATTTAAAAATATGATTCCTTCGCTACACAAGAGTTCTCATGTTTCAAAACAAGAGCCGAAAACTTCTATATAATTATTAGAATTAAATTGAATTAAAGTACGAAGCTCTGTTCCATCTTCAAACGAAATTTTTGGAATAACTAATTCTTGAAATTTACGCGTTTTTATAAGCATATTCATTATTAAAATTACTATGGTACCGGCTAGAGCAATTATTTAAATAAGTTACATTCAAAGAGGTCAAGTCAGGGTAAGGTTGGGGTGTCTAAACTTAAAGCGGAAGATGACAACGTCTAATCTGGCTAACCGTTAGCTAACATTCGTTTTTTTTGACGACTTCATAAAGGGTTTTGTTTTTTATATGATTGGATTGAGCTTTTAAACCTTTTATTTAGACTATTGAGTTTAAAATTTGTATTTATTATTATGATAATTATTCAATGCGAAAATATGATGATGATGGCAATAAGACCGTATCTTTTTTTTTCATATAAATGGGTAGGGCTTTTTTTTTTTATCGAGAACTGTTTTTTTAAAAAAAAAAAAATACTATTGTTTACCTAACGAGTTCTTTCATATTTCCTATATATTTTCACACACACACACACACAGACACACACACACACACACATATATATATATATATATATATATATACACTAGTTTTTGTGTCATTATAATATGACTTTCACTTAAATATAATTTGCTTGAAATGCACAGCAAACCTACTTAAAGTTTATCATTATCAATTAAAAAGGAAAATGTCGTAGGGAAAAAGTGTAAAAAAATTAAAATCATTAAAATCATTTTTGTTTCTAAAACAAAAATTACAACTTTCTACAAAGTAACTTTTCTTGCTTATTTGTTGGCAAATTTTTCATCCTCACAAGCTATATCATCTGTCAATTGTCTCGCTATAGATCAGTTTGGCAAGATTTTTCAACTGCACAGAAAATCTTAAGCAAGTCTTGATCGATTTTAGTTTCGAGAAACTTCTCTCGTAGGTAGCAACATTAACGGCAATTGTGAAGAAATTCCGCAGCATTATTGCTACAGTGTTCCTAAGGTTATACTTTTGAATAAACTGAAAAAGTTCAAAGGTTTTCCACGTTTGTATTCCATCTTTAATAGCAGCAACATCGATAAAATGCTGAAGTCTTTTTCTCTCAGCGAAGAACTACTCAATGTCGTAATGATCGTGATCGATTTAACGCTAAAATTCATCATTCAAAAGATTTAAGGAAAGGCATATTCCTCAGCAAGTGCATGAAGCTATTGAAGTCTCAAAGTTATATCTTGACTCACTCTGTCCAGATTTCTTACAAGGATAAAATGCCCCGACAAAAATATTAGTAAAAGTTCGTTTAGTCTCTTAAAGAGATCTGCGGCTTGTGTTGTTCAATGTAACAAGAGAGGAAGTTGAAGTAAATAGGTTCCTTCCGCATGGCGAGAGATTAAGGTTTAAGTCTCGCTGAGTGATTAAGAGATAGGAGTAACTCGTAATTGAAAAGCTCCTTCAACTGGGTGTACTGTCTCGACATTAAATATTAGTTCAATCCAGCCTATTCAGGCTTATATCCTACAGCAGACATGAATCGCATCCATAAAAGCGCAACCCGGTGCGAAACGCCTACTCTAGCTACAGTACTGTTTACCACCATAACGTAGATTCCCTGTACCTTTAAATATAAATATTTTCAATGGTAATTGTTCTGATGTGATTTCCGCTTTGGTATCTAGACTTTAAGATTTCAATTCAGTACTAAATTGGCAGCTAGGTCTGATCATTTTTCAGTGGAAATGGTTAGATGTAACCGTAAGTCCTATACAGACATTTTCTTCTCTCGTAATTTTCGCTTCTTGTATTCCGGTCAACCATGACCTTCAAAAATTGAAATACAATGTCAGTCTTTATCTTCCGTTTTCTTAATTTCTGTCCTTTTATTGTTATCGCTCCTTAATAATGTTTTATTTTTCTAATATTCCCTCACAACTCTTTGCGAGTTAGTGTATCTATTGTCTTGCTTGGGGTGAAATGATCATATATATATATATATATATATATATATATATATATATATATATATATAATGGACTCTACCCTTGGTTTCGACGTATGAGGATCTGACAGCTTAATTGTTTCAGTTATGAAATTGTGTGCATTAATCTTAAGTGACACGTAAGATCCGCAAGTGATTTACAAAGTAGACAAATATATAGAGCAAGAGGCGGAGTGTGGGATGAGATCACTGCTAGATTGGCTGACCTTTTTAGATCTTACTCTTTGCTTCTTGAAGACGATTCAGACAAGCAGATTGAAAACTGTATATATATATATATATATATATATATATATATATATATATATATGTGTGTGTGTGTGTGTGTGTGTTTGTGTGTGTGTGTGTGTGTGTGTGTGTTTGTAAATAAGCCCATGAACGTGGGCAGATCAAAAAGTAACAGGACAGGTCATATAAAAAAAAACAAAAAACAAACTACAACATATATAAATTCGCCATAAATCCCCTTCGAATTACTCCAATTATAAAGCCACAAATCTTATCCAGAATCGTTTCCATTGATGGAAGCATTGGGGGAATTGTTTAGGGGAGAGCGAGCATTCTTATTCCTTTCAAGTGATATTTGATTTTTGGAAAAAGTAAGAAGCCGCGAGGGTCGATATGTGGGGAATATGGTGGTTGTCTGACCTGGGCCATGTTGTACTTAGCAAAAAAACTGCTGCAAAAGCCATGGCCACTGACGGAACATCAGTGATGTGATAAGATGTCCACACTCTACACACTTTCCTTCCAAGCACAGCTATAATGAACGGAAGTGAGTAAGAGAGTTAAACTTAGTCTGCTTCCATGTATTCTAGTTCTGTGTACCATTGAAACAGCCCTAATACTTTTTGATCAGACCTGGTACGTAGTAAAGTTTTCCTTATACACGCGCGCGTTCATCTGGCTGCGAACAAGCTTTTCCATAGCATATCCTTCAGGGAATGAATATACAAAACCGCATGTAAATTATCTTTAATAAACCAGCCATTAGTCGGGAGGCAAAAAGCATAAAATGTGCTTTTACTAATATTGACACCTTGATATTGTCTCACTCCTGGGCACTTCGTCGCGTTGTTCTGTTCACCAAGCTAGATCACCTACAAGTGGATAACAGTTCCGTTTTTCACTGGATGTGACATGCCCGCGGTCTTTGCTGCATCTAAGCTATGATTACTAACCAAAGTACTGTCTCAGTCCTTGTCAAATGGTCTGCTGTCTTATTAAAACGAAATAATACACATTTTCTTGAATTTTCTATTGAAACTTGAATCTCTAATAAATAAGCATTTTATAAAATTATCTTGCATATCCATATTATTTAAGCTCGCTAGATGACGGATAGACATAAAAAGTTCTTTTCTATTTTTTTTTAGTTTTATGAGTTGATTCAGTTTGCCATTATTATAATAAATGCTAAATATATGGTAAATTGATCTTCCAACTAAATAAATAGAAAAATAAAACCAAGGGAAATAATCATGTAATTCCCATTGTTTCATCGGTAGTTAGCGTGGCTATTACATCCTGTTATGACGTCAGATATAGAATAGACGATTCCTGATAAATGGAAGGAAGGAAGAAAGAAAGAAAGAAAGAAAGAAGAAATTAAAGAGATGATTAAAAAAGAAAGAAAGAAAGAAAGAGTTAAAGAGAGAATAGAAGAAAGAAAGAAACTAAGAAAGAAAGAACTAAATATAGAATTGAAGAAAGAAAGGAAGAAAGAAGGAGAATTATAGAGAGAAATGAAGTAAGAAAGAATTAAAGAGAGACTAGAAAAAAGACAGAATAGAGATTTAAAGTGAGAATTAAAGAAAGAAAGACTTAAATAGAGAATTGAAGAAAGAAAGAAAGAAAGAAAGAAAGAGAGGATTGATGAAAGAAAAATAAAGAAGGATATAATCAAAGAAAGAAAGAATTATAAAAAGATAAGAAAATCATTTATTGATTTGAAAACAAATGAGTTCTTCAGAGTTGAACGGAAATCGTCTGAATCAGTTTTTATTTTTACGAATAAAAAAATATTTCCCGGAAATATGAACACAACATTTTGTTCCACAAAGTAGCAGTTTACTTATATCTTTGTTTATTTATGTAAATTTTTGTGCGTTATTTAAATATGTGGCACTATTTTTCCCTGTGTATATATCTATTTCTCGTTTAATATATCTATTTCTCGTTTAATGATAAACATGTTTTTGAAAAACTAAATGAAATAACAAATTGCCAAACAATTTCTTGTTTAAAATATCTTTTAATAAAACACATAAAAAAATTCGGCATAATGGCACAGAAATGGTTTACCATTTTCAAAGAATGGAAGTTCAAACTTACAGACCTTCCTCGTTCTGGCTGAACTGTTCAGCTTGATGAAAACCAATTGCATGGACTGATTAAAGAAGAAACTCGGCTGGGAATTGAATCAGAAGATAGCAAGCACGTCATCTGCACCCAATGAGTAAGGTCTAAAAACATGGCGCACTGTTGCCACACACATTGACCGAGAGAAACCAAGTCCAGCGCTCCTTCATTGTTGATAGTTTACTCAGGTGCAATTTGTTCTCATCAAACTGAATAGGTTGGCCAGAATGCGGAGGGTCTGTGCGTTCGTATTCTCCCTCTTTGAAATGAGGAAACCATTTCTATGTCGTTATGTTGCTAATAAATCACCTCCCTACACAACACAAATATCTCGAGCATCTTTTGCATATTGCGGGGTTCCAATAACTTGGAACGATTACAAATGTGAATTAAGTTTATAAACTTGAATTAAGTTTAAATGTCTAGTGATTTTTTTCTTTTTCTTTCAGATTCAACAACTTTGGCAATTTCAACCATGGAAAGATTAACAATCAACGCTTACGTTATTGGAACACCCTATAGTTTCCCAGGATGATCAGAATTACTAAGATTATTCTTCGAGGTCATTCGCAGAAAAACAGGAAAAAATAACAAGATATACAACAACCTTGAATTCAAGCGCTCTACGAGACTGGCATCCCGCTCCCACCCTTACACTGTAGAAACTATTAAATGTAACCGTCTCTTCTACTCCAATAGCTTCATACCTCGCACCTCTCGCCTGTGGAACACCCTTCCCAATTACTGTTTCCCTGAAAGCTATAATCTCCAACTATTCAAATGTAATGTCAATCGACATCTCCAGTTAATTTGATCTACCCACTATCCTTCTCCTCATCCTTTCTTCTATCACTATCTGCTCTCGCTCCAAATCTTCTGCAACCCCCTGCATCCTAGTGGTTTCACGCCTTGCTCGGGGCGTAATGCTTAAAAAAAATAAATTAAAAGAAAAGGTTTTTGCCTTTTATTCCTTTGCATGCTGTTTCAGTCACACTTATGAAGTAAATGTAAAGTGAATTTCTATCGCTGACTGTTGCGTGATTTACTATATAAAGCTTCAAGTACTTACCCTCTAACTGACAATTGCTTTTGTTCCTACAATTATTGAGGTAGTTGGAATTGATATAGCGCTATGTTAGCCTTTTTCGTTTTTTTAGCATCAAGTTTCGTTTATATATTGATTACCATTATCCACACAACAGAAAGTCAGCTTTCGTGTGATGTTAGTGAACAATACATACCAGAAACATTATCTGAATTGTGTTACAGCAAAATTGTTCAATTGTTTGATTAAAATATGAAGCGTTGTATTTTAGAAATGATTAAAAATATCTTACTGGAATTCTCCGAGGTTTTTATAACACTATTAGATTTTACTTTGAGAAATAAGAATATATAATTACTTTCTAATCTTAACAGAAGAATCGTGATAAAATCGATCACGACATGTTCATCATTAACCAATCATAGTTAAGGATTGAAAGCTCATGAACGATTAAAATTATATATATATAACTCTCCCGTCGAATTCGACGTAGGAGGGTCAAGTAGATCAGTTCCTAGGAAACCGACAGCAGCATATGAGATTTGATTATAGTGGTGAAGGTTTCGTGCAGGACCATCCGCACTTTTTGAAGGGCCGCATACAGAGACCTGGTGTACTACGTACCTCAGGGTCCCCAAATGACCCTCCACAGGTTTTGAATTCAGAATTGTCCTTTTCTTAGATCAGTTGCCATCCAAGACTATAGAACCCAGTCTGTTCTGCTATTTACCCATAAGAATGGTATTAGCACGTAAGTGAATTTAATGGATTCGACTGAAATTCGAACTCGGCTCTCTGATTCCTCAATCCAAGCCGCTACCCATTCCCCCACCGTGCCACATATTTATTATTCTGGTTCTGGGATCATTTTCCAATTTATTCAAGATGACTTTCTAACTTTATGTTCTGGAGTAACAAGGTGCCTCCCAGATTTTACGTACCATTACATTTTTAAGCCTTTTCCCACTGTTCTTTAGACTGCCATAGCAGAAACTCCTTTCTAACGTAACAAACGTTTTATGGATTGAGTTGGATCTTTTCTAATTGATCTTTTTAGCTTTAAGTTGAAATGATAATCCCTCTTCCTGTTGTAACCCCCTGATCCACGCTACCGTTTCCTCTTTTTAAGCTTATCCACCATTCTCTTGGTGGTTCTTGAATGGACTTTAAAGACGGAAACCAGAGTATCAAAATTGGTACCATTACTGAAGGCTTGAATGATTTTTCCTCTCACCATTTCTCAGTTAAGAAGACAGTGCGACTGAGATAAAAAGAAAGATTTATCTTGTTCTCTTTCTAGTTGAATAAGTCATTCTTACGACAAATTGTATCAAGATGGCTTAACGTATTATCTGAAAACCTGGAAAAAAGAAACTCAATTAGTTTAGTGTTTTTTAGAATTAAAGATTTTGTGAGAAGGACAATTATGCTGTAACACGATTTGGACACTTTTGCTGTTACACCCGCTATGTTTACCTTACTGGTTACAAGGAAATGTTTCTCTGTAAGCTCCCAGAATTTTCCCCATTTTAGTTTCAACGCTTTGTTAAGAGTAGTGTGTAGGTGGGGGATGGGTTAAAACAAATCTGACATCTTTGGATAAAATATGTAAATTTGTTTGAAAACATTCCAATCATTTTGCCGCTATTTTCGAACAAATTCCAAGAGTCATCTGTAACAGTCTCTCTAATTCCATTAAATGGGTTTTGCTTTTAATACGGTCAAAACTAAAAAATTCATTAAAAAAGGAATTATCAATTCAAAATAATGTTCTGCAAAAAATAGGCGTGTAAAGAGATCAATAAGTAACAGAAAAAGGAATATTTGTTTTAACTCCCCTTTTAAACAGGGCAGTGAGAGCTAAAATCAATAGAGTTAATAGAGGAACATTTCCTTGTGACCACTAAAGATACATGTAAACATGCAGGCATGCTCAATACTATTGAACATTTTTTAAAAGTTCTTTGTCGAACATTCACTGGGAAGCTGGACAATTAAAATGGCGTCATGTGTGACGGCTATTGAAAACGAGGCCGTACAAAAAGCTTGTGATTCATTTTATTTTAATAATTAACTTTTTTTCTTAATACTAATATACGTGCGCACATTAATTAGATCACACACACACACACACACACACATATATATATATATATATATATATAAGAATGAGTAGGAAAAATGTACATACACGCCCAAATATTTGCACATACGTAAGTATATTTATTCCTAAGGTGTTATAAACATAGGGCTCAATGTTATGAAACAGTGCTATAAGTATATATCAGTGAATATATATATAATATCCAACATCTATAACGCTAGCCGGGGTTTCATGCCGTTAATGCAATCTTCAAGTGTGAATTCTGACCGTTATCTGTTGCATTCTCACTTGAAATATATAATAACGGGCAATGAAAATGAGTTTACATAGAACAATGTTCAATGCAAAAGGCACTAAATTGACATGTATAACTTTCCTGAAACAAGCTCCAAACTTCAGCTCCATGGAATAAAAGGAGTGCTAGGATCTTTGAAATATTATTCGCTTAAATTTTTTAAAACCTACTGCGCATTTATAACTCCGGCATCTGCATCGTCTTCATAAAAGTTTGGTCTAAATTCAATCTCAGCTCGTCATGGGGAAAATGTCCCCCCCCATAAGGCGACATACAACTGGAATGCAGACAAAATATTTTGAATCTCTGTCTGTTCTACCCAACTTGCTATAGTCCCCTGACATTGCACCAACTGATTATTAAATTTTACGTTCACCGTGAAAAGTTTTAATAGGGGAAAATTCTCTAATAAAATCTAGATTCAAGAGTTCGTCAAAAACTTTTTCACATCCAAACAGAATTTTACTCAAAAAGCATCGAAAAGTTCTTAGGTAAGTTGCAACATATCATTGTAAATAATAATAAAAATGTAACTGAATAAAATACAGTTGTACTTTATTTTTGGAAGACTATATTTCCTAAAAAACAACAACAACAAAAAAAACGGAAATTATTTACTGGACCGATTATTTTATGGCATATTAAAATTTTGCCCGTTAATTAAAGTTAGATTTTTAAATGGGATAATTTTTTGGTGATAATAATGATTTACTGATAAAATTCCTACTGACTAACTCATAGCTGAGGTGGAAGAAGTAGACTGATAGCATTATCGAGGGTGAATATAAGTAACCCAACTGGGATTGGAACTCGGCTCTCTGATTTCTAATTCCCAGCCTTTATCCTTTACACCGATCGCACATCGAAGCATGCAGTACCTGGTATCCTCAAGCATACACCCATCTAGCTATTGACCACCCTCAATGTTGCTTAACTTCGGTGATCATTCCAAAGCAGGTGTTTCAACATGATATTGCCGTAAACTGAAATTATTTAAATCTTAAACTAGTCATAGTCAGGGTGTATCAGAAATATTTTTACAAAATTTAGAGGTGGCTTCCTCCCATCAAAACAAGGTCAAGAGTCCATACAAATATATGTTCAAAAACTCTTCGTTTTTCAGTTATTAAGTTTAAAGAAAGTTTATGATAGATGGCGCTCTGGTGCTGCCATGAAGACTTGGTTATATTTCTCATTCATGTACATTTGTCTGCAAATCTTTCGTTTGTGAGTTATTAAGTTTAAAGTATATGGTAAACGCTGTTAAATGTGCAATCTGAGATACTATCAAAAATGCTTTTAAAAACTTTGGTGGCGAGCTGCTGACACCAAAACAAGATAACATATCCATATAAACATATGTTCAAAAGGTCATCGTTGAACCTCAACGCAGCAAATCATAACAATTGTTCAAAATGTCCTCTGTTTGCTTTTACACACGCATGCACCCGTCGGATCATTGACTGGCGGACCCTTTCAAATACTTCCAAACTGTGTCGAATGGTTTCGCAGGCCCCCATGACACGGTGATGAAGCGTATCTGCATTATTAATGTCTACTGTATAGATTAATTGTATTAGGTGGCATCAGAGAAAAGTTCAAAAAGATAGGTCGGGAGTGGGACGTGCAGGCTATGGAACCGGTCCCCCTCCACCTACCCATCTTTTATGGTAGATGTCAGCCATTGCATCGCGAACAATGTGACGAAAATGTGCTGGAGCCCCATCATGCATAAAGAAAAGCGCCTTCGTATTAGCAGAGGTACATCCTCTAGCAGGTCTAAAAGTATGTTCGCAATAAAGTCCATGTAGACAGCTCCTGTAAGACGTGCTGGGATAACATATGGACCTACCAGACAGTCATCTATCATTCCAGCCTACACATAAATCGTAAACTGATGCTGTTGTCTAGACTGTATTGTAACATGGGAATTCCAATCTGCCCACAAATATTGGTTTTGTAAATTTCTTACTCCAACTCTTCTAAATGTTGCCTGATCCGTAAACAAGACAAACAACGCATCGGCAGTTTGTGCAATAAACCATTGGCAGAAGTTCATCCGTGGTGAGTGATCAGAGGGCGAAAGACCCGAACACGTTGCAAATGATACGAATACAGGAGCTGATCTTGAAGTACCCACCAAACGGTACTATGATATATACGAAAGGCTAGGGCCACTTGATGTGTGCTGATACCGGGGTAGTCACCGGTGGAATGTAGAATGTGTTCTTGGTGGTCCATAGTTTGTGGTGTGACGGGGTGTGTCTCAGCTAAGCGACGATAAACAGAGAAAAGGTTGGATGAATCGGTTTTGCTTTCGGAATGGTACCGCAATCTGATTTAGCCTCGCACCCATTACCATTTGCGCGGCCGTATGCAAAAATCATATCTTTTTACTCACGATATGGATATCATGCTGTTATTAAAGGGAACATTTCTCAGTGAAGTCACTAGTACACACGTTGAAGACAGACTAGCTAAAAATCTACACGATGTGACAAATGTAACCCAGTCTATATGGCAATCTAACGTAAACGTTTTAAACCTAATAACTCAAAAAAGAGGGATTTGCGGACATATGTTTATGAGATCTTCTGCCCCTGTATTGCTGTAAGTAACACGACCCAAAAGTTTGTAAAAGTATTGTTGATAAATACACACACACACACACACACACACACACACACACACACACACACACACACACACACATATATATATATATATATATAGATAGATA
>CAHIKZ030000152.1:105000-220000 GCA_903632075.3 Acanthosepion pharaonis
ATTAAATTCGTGGCTTTTAGCTTCCATTTTTGAAACATGGTTAGAACTGTGTAGCGAAAAAAAACATATTTTAAATCAATTAATGTATAATATATATATATATATATTTTAATAAGTATCTGTCTATATTTCTGAGATGAGGTATTATGTACACTATTGACATTATCCGGACTATTGTCCTTATCTTTGTCATCCCAGTGAGCGAAATAAGGGGTTCAGTTCGACATTCCAACCACCTGAAGAAGACCGGGGCGTACAACGGCGAAAACGTTGTAGTAAATATGGTGACAAGGACGAGAACAATTGAGTGGATAATGTAAATATTTTATATATTAATAAATATACATATTCCACACAGATAGCATAACTCGGACTTTCATATATATATATATATATATACATACATATATATATATATATTTAACAGTTAAAATATTTCATCCTTGAAAATGGCGAAATGTATAGCCGAAAACACTCGGATTAAAAGAAAATCCGGACAGTTTTTATCTAATTTATCATCTGAAAAGAAAAAAAAAATGATCGCATAAGAAATTGTATAAAAAGACTAAATCAAAGCACCTTGTCTGTTGTATTCAATGAAATGTGCATGAAAGAAGTATTGCTGCCTAAATACACACACACACACACATATATATATATATATATATATAATTATATATAGTTATATTGAAGCAGCAAGCAATCATTGAAACAACATCATAATATTTAATGTTTTCCCTTTTATTATGTGAACATTGTTCGAAAACATTTATTCGAATTGTAAATTGCTTGAATGAAAATTAATCGAAATGAAAATTATCCTAACTGATAATTATTCGAAATGCAAAATTCTTTGTTGCAATAAAAATGTAAAAATTAAAAGAGGAAATACCCAAATGATAATCATTGGAAATGCAAATATCGTTAATAAAAGAATCCTCATAACCTTAAGTTATATGATACTGCAAGCAAATAGTCTGAAGAGTAGTCGTTAATGGATGCCACTAATTGTTTAAGTTTTCCATTTACGACGCCGTATTTCTTGGGGCTCTTGATATTTTGGCAACCTGCTCTTACTTTTGCAATATGAATTTCTTGGAAGTCCTATTCTCTTTTAAGAGGGTTTAAAAATGTCCATATTGTGGAATAATGGGAAGGCACTTACTTCAAAAAAGCCCTGTGCTATCTTTCAAGGGAGTCATTAGTTGTAGGTGGATCATCATTGACTCTCTCAAATGAAGACCACATACGTATTTCAAACATAGGTATTTCGAATAATTATCATTTAGTATACATTTCGTTTCGATTAATTTTTATTCAAACAATTTACAATTCGAATAAATTTTTTCAAATAACTATTTTCATATAATTGTTTTTGAACAATTATTTTAGAACAATTTTCTCGATACGTTCTCAGTAGTGCTGTCTCGATCCTTTTAACTATGACAAATGACGTGACTTTATATTGGTTAAAACTTTCAGTTCCTTATAAAATACCAGGATGTAGCCACCGGAATTTTTTCCGCCATCCTGATAGCACTGAGGATCTTGGTTGTTACCGTCACAGCAATTTGATCTTTGTATTCTGGCTTTCTTTTGATAACTTTACCTTAACCAACTGGGGCGTGTGGCTTGTTCTGTGATCGAAATTTTGAGCCGTTATAGCTAACTAATATTGTTTTTCTGCCTTTAAAACTAACTCGAATATATGACTTTTTCACTAACTTTTAGTCTGTAGATTAACGTTCTTTTGAGCTCAATTAAAAGCTTCCGTGTAGCGTTCATTTCTATACTATGTCTCCTGAAGACATAGTTTGATCTTCGTATATTCTTTGATAATCAGAAGTCTACCAGAAACGACAGATATCTGAAAAAGTCTGGAATCTGACAATAGACGAAACATTGCGAAGCTAACAACCATTGTAAAATAATTACAATTCCTATTAAAAATCATACAAATGCTTCTGGTTGTTAAGTGATTGCTTGGTTTTATTTAGCGGCCAATCAACTATTATGGTATCTGTCTATATTTCTGAGATGAGATATTATGCACATTTTTTACATTATTCGGACAATTGTATTCATCTTTGTCCTCAATGAAACACGGCACAGTGGATAAAGGCGTTGGTTAGATCCAGTGACAGGACCCAAAGAGTGTGAGTTCAATACCTGGTTAAAGCAGTGGAGAACTTTGAGAGGTAAATTAACAGGAGATAACTAATAACTGACATCCATTAAACATGGCACGTGGAACTAGAACAGTCTACCCCAGTGAGCGAAATAATGGGTTCAGTTCGACATTCCAACCACCTGAAGAAGGCCGGAGCGTACAACGGCCGAAACGTTGTAATAAATATGGCGATAAAGATGAGGACAATAGTTCGGATAATGTAAATAATGAACAATTATGGTATTACTAGTAATTCTATTTTAAATAGGTATTGTTAGCATCGTTTGATATAAAAATACCTTGCAGGTATTTTTTGTATAAAAGTGGGTTTTTATACTTTCATAGAATTTTGTTTTTCTTTGGGTCTTTACTATCTGCTCATAGAATAGACCCCCGTAACAGGTGCTACCACTCCGGGTCAGGATGGACCTAGGTACAACAGCAATTAAGTCGTGGTCCCTCGCTTCTCAACACCTCTAATGTCCCGATCAGAATCCTTGCTGCAGGATTTATTTTATCGTCATACCCAGGACTACTGTTTCTGGTAAATATATATTTAATTGAGGATTACATTACCAACAACTCGGGAACAAAAAATTCCTCTATGGAAAAAAAAAAAAAATTCTGAATCTTCACGGCTTCTGCTATATTGTATCTCTATTTAAAAACAATATTAAATTCTAAAACAGCCATCACGCTGATCTGTTGGTTGTACCTCTCAGGGTCTCTAGCATTGTCCTGTCTTTGCAGTTTTTGATGCTGTCTGAAATTATTTGAAGGACAAAAATAAAAAAAAACAAAAAACATGAACTCCAAAGAGTTCATCCAAAAACTGTTCTAGAATAGGAAAAATGAAACAAAAAATGAAACAGATATAACTTAGTTAATTTCAATGTAGCTTCTTTGAAGCGTTAATACAACCTACAAGAACCCCCCCAAATGGCTAGTAAATCTATAACAGCCGATGGCATGACGAAATTACTTGGTGAAAAATTCATTGAAAGGATGTTATATCAAGGTTCGTCTGAGAAAGAAAACCTGGATTCAGTTCCTTTTAACAAAGAAAACAAAAATAATCGTAGCAACAAAAAAAAAAAACGGTAGAAGAACGGACACTATTAAAATGACAAAGTTCAAACTCGTCTTTTGATTACATTATTCGATCGAAAATCAGAAGATTTGGAATAGAATCAATATCAAAGATTGAAAAGAAAAACACTATAAAATGGGGAATTCTTAGTGTGTGAACCGTAACAAATCAATATCTCGGCATATCGATTAGGTTATGAAATTCGTTGATATCGATAGTCCTTTTACACAACTAGGATTTAGATATATATATATATATATATATATATGGCGTGTGTCCTTACGGCAGAGTAAGCATGATCAACTAAATTGTGATGTCGAAAGTAGAGTGTATGTAGATCAATAGAAAATTTTCGGTTTATACAAAACTAAGAAGCTTTCGCATCGACCAGAAAGGGTAGCGCCATTGTTGCAATATTTTCCGAGTAGCCGCAGATAACAGAAATCTTTTTTTTTTCTCGATCGTTTCCTGTGTAAATATCTGCATGCTTTCTAGTTGAAAGATGATGGCTACACGGAAAAAGAAATAAAATTTGCAAAGCATCGCCCTAGTTCCTGGAAGACAGGAAAACAAACCCAGTGTCGAGAGTGTGATCTTTGAAAAAAAGAAACCGAACTTAGCGTCACATTTTAAAGTATGGATTTACAGACACAAGGCATTTTACTCCTTGAGTCTTCCAATATTTTGCGGCATTCACCTGCGATCGGCTGAGCTTGAGATCAGTTAAGCCGGCTCCATCAAACGAACCCGGCGCTAACAAATGAAAGCTGACCAATGAGCAACGACTGCTCATTCGAACATGCAAATGAATAGCAGGAGTTTCAGTGGGAATTTAGATTCTCAAGCTCTCCCCAGTCACATTCATACACATTTTTAGGTTGGGCACCTCTATGCGGTGTAATGGTTAGCAATCTTGTCTCGTTAGAACAATTACGACTGAGTAGTGAGTTTGATCCTCACTGGGTGCCCACTACTTTCGGACTTGTGCCACATCTAAGCTACGCTTGGAAAACCAGTAAACATTTTTAGGTTAGTTGGATCCGGTTTAAATTCAGAGTTTTCCTGATATTTTACCCATAGGTGAGGAGAAGAGATAGATTCATATATTTTACAAGTTTATTAGCACATAAGTGAATGTAACAAAATCGATAGAAATTCGGACTCGGCTCTCTAATTCCTCAATCCTTTATACAAACCATTACTTCACCATGCCTCCGACCACTGAGATGGTAATAAGTTTTCTTAATAAGTAGAGTGTTGTCTTTTAATGTAAAAGGTTTTCTAAAAGTTGTAATGTTCTTTTTTTTTAGTTAGATAATCAGAAAACTATTAATGCTATTAATTAAACAGACAAAAATTAGAAGGGGTGATGTGAATGTGGGATTTTCTAATGACGCTAAATTCTATTACCATATCCTACCCGTCACTCCATGTTTATCTTAGACATCAAAGAGACTGTAATAAAAACGGCATACACTCTTTTTCTGAAATTTCAATATTTTTACCTTTAGAACGACCAAAAATTATTCGAGTCTTAAGGGAAAATTTCTCACTCATCATGAAAATACATTAGAAGATTCTCAAAACGCTTAGTAGGCGTTCTCTACTGTAATGAAGGGAGGTTTATATATATATATATATATATATATATATATATATATATATATATATATATAAATGTGTGTGTGTGTGTGTGTGTGTGTGAAAAATATATAGAAAATAGGAAAGAACTCGTTAGGTAAATAATCCAAAGTTCTTTTGTATTTTTGTTATTATTTAAAAAAAAATAGTGCTCGATACAAAAGTAGAGCATAAATATAATTACTTAGTTAAAAATATGATTCCAACACGCTACATAAGAGTTCTCATGTTTCAAAACAAGAGCCGAAAACTTCAATATAATTATTTGAATTAAATTGAATCAAAGTACTAAGCTCTGTTCCATCTTCAAGCGAAATTTTTTTTTGGAATTACTTATTTCTGAAATTTACGCGTTTTTTTTTAAGCATATTCATTATTGAAATCAAAATTTCTATGGTAACGGCTAGAGCAATTGTTTAAAGAAAAGGGGCGTAAGGTGTTAATAATTTGTATCAATATCTCAGTTACATTCACAGATGTCAAGTCAGAGTAAGGTTGGGGTGTCTAAATTTAAATCGGATGATGACATCGCCTAGTCTGGTTAAGTGTCTATGGAGAATTATTTATTTTTTATTTTATTTATTTTTTTTTTTATTTATTTTTTATTTTTGTCTGAAAGGGTTTTGTGTATATAAAAACTGCCGTAAATCGCTAACATTTGTTTTTTGACGACTTCATAAAGGGTTATCTTTTTTGTAGGGCATTTAAACTATTTATTAGAACTATGGATTTTAAAAATTATTTTATTGTTTGTTTGTTTTTATGCTAATTATTCAATGCAAAAAATTTGATGATGTCGGCGAAAAAACCGTTAACTCATGTCTATTGTTTAATAGATTTTTTTTATTATTTAGAAACTTAATAATGTGTAGTTTTTCATGTAGGCATAAAGGGCATGGGTCATCCCAATTTACAAGTTCTAGTTTTTTTTATAATTTTCCATTTTACTTTTGGTGTTTTATTCATTTCCTTCAAATGCCAAATATATATATATATATATATATATATATATATATATATATATATATAGGTTGTATCAAAATAATTTTACAAATTTGGGGACAGGTTCCTTCCAGCAAATATAAACATATGTTCGCAAATCCTTAGTTTTTGAGTTAATAAGTTCAAAGAAAGTTTACTTTAGATGGCGTTGTGTTGCCGTATAGACTGGGTTATATTTGTCATTCGTGTACATTTGTGGCTGGTATGTCTTCAACGTTTAACGTATGTAGCAGTGATTTAACTGAGAAGTGTTCCGTTTAAAAATGACAGAATATTCATATCGTGAGCAGGCAGATATGATTTTCACATACGGCTGGGCGAATGGTAATGAATGCGAGGCTGCACGGCTGTATCAGATTGCGTTTACAGCCCGAAAGTAGCCGAGTCATCCAAACTTTGCAATTGTCTATTTTGTTACAGTTATTTCAAGCAAAAGAAACGATAGAAATTTATTAGCTTACAACAAAAAAACAAAACAATATATGTTAAATTTGAAAGAACACTGTCAAAAGTACTTGACGTTTTTTCAGTCGACAAGTCAAGTTCGATGTGCTTTCTAAAAGAGAATAATTACCTGGCGTTAAAATTTGGATAACTGCGGTATCCTGATCAGCAAATACTAAAAAAATTGTATGTTATTTTTTTCATCACAGAGTAAATCTAAAATTTCCTGCCATAAATTTATAACTTTAAAGTGCACACGAACTTTATGGACACATTGCACAAACTTTATACTACACTACTCTCCCGTTGAATTCGATGTATGAGGGTCAAGCAGATCAGTTCCTAGGAAACCGACAACCCGACAACAACACATGATATTTGATTATAGTGGTGAAGGTTTCGTGCAGGACCATCCACACTTTTTGAAGGGCCGAATACGGAGACCTGGTGCACTACGTGCCACAAGGTCCCCAAACGACCCTCCGCAAGTTTTGAATTCAAATTTTTCCTTCTCCTAGACCAGTTGCCATCCAAGGCTATAGAATCCAGTCTGTCCTGCTATTTACCCATAGCTGAAGGGAGAAGAAGAGGATTCACACCTTTCCCAAGGGTATTAGCACGTAAGTGAATGTAATGGATTCGACGGGAATTCGAACTCGGCGCTCCGATTCCTAAATCCAAGCCACTATCCATTACTCCACCGTGTATTTTGAATATTGAATTTATTAAGCAAATTTTTTATCATTACATTCCAAGAAAGCAATTAAGCCACTTAGATGCACGGAGTTATTGAGTGTGAGAGAATATGACAAAGAGAAAACATTATTAAGGAGAGAGAGAACAATAAATGAACACGGATTAAGAAATATATATATATATATATATATATATATATATATATATATATATATATATATATATATATATATATATATATATATATATATATATAAAATCGTTGACTTTCCCGTTAAATAAATGGATTTAAATTTCTGATGTAAATTTATTTAGATGTGGAATATTTCTTTTATGATTTTAAAATCTTGAAAACCGAATTGCATAAAAGTTTTACACAATTCAAATACACCCACGCTGTGACTGTACCTCTAAATGTGCATATGTACAAACGTAAAAATATCTGTTCTTTCATATGCATACGTGTGTGTGAACCTTACATAATTCTTATCCACGCATACATATTTGTAAGTGAGCTTAGTATAGATTTTGAAATGATCATTTACAGTAAGAATCCTTCTTTGTGTTCATATATCATATACAGGGTAAAGAGGGTAAAATTGCTGCCATGTTATATTTTTAATTTCGCGCATGCGCGTTGTTTGTTTTTGACTTTATCGACTGCAGAGTATAGTAGGGTCAGTTGGGCACCGAATGTAAGAAAAATAGCAGCATGACGCAATTCACTTCGCTAGCAATTTAGAAACCACAGGTCTACTGCTTAGTATCCGTGCCAGAAGCTTCAATATGAATATTTCAGAGTGTTTGGCTATCAATCTGAGGAGAGTGCAGAGGTTTGGGAAAGAGTTGGATGAGTCTAATAGTGATTAGGAATGTCCGACAGCTGGGAAAATTCACACTGATTGTTGTGATAACAAAGAAACTCCCGGATTTGTTGGTGAGAGGCCCAGATTCAACACGGAGGCCTGCATCAAGTGCCTTGAGGAGGTAGTGCTACCCTGAGTGAATAGGGTGGCTTCTGAAAAACCCTAAAAGAAATACAGTCTTTACGGGTGAAGCGAAAGGCTAAAACCAAGTAAAATCATTCAGAGCTATTTAATGTTTAAACAATCAATCTACACCTCGGTAACAAGAAACACCTGTCAGTCATGTGTTCCAATAGTGTTGCTTACTTGAAAAATGGTTGGGTTCAAGCAAAACGTGGTATGTCCTAAGTTGTGTAACACATCTATCTGGAAATGAAATCTGAAATTCTGAACTCTTGTCTCATATTCATCTTTTGATCTCAAACCCAAATGTCTTCAGTTAAGAACAAAGTTAAAGGGATTGGTCTTGCCGTTCAAATACTTTTGGAAGGTAGTGATTAATCCCTACAAGTTAAGGAAGATAAGGGGAGATAGAAATTTTTAATCCCAGTTGGATACTTAGAATTTTATTTTATTTTTAATCTTAAACAGCATGGAAAAGAAAAGGAATCCTTTTATTTGCACATATCTTTTAAGTATTTATAAAATTGAAGAATTTATCCACAAATTCTCCTATTAAAATTCCGCCTCTAAATTAAATTTAGAAGAAAAAAAAATCTAAGACACATCTTAAATTAATTAATTTCCTTTCCTCCGCGAGTAAAATTGTTTTCTTGGGCAACAAATAAAGATGTGCGGCGTTTCTGATAATTTATAGGATATCATTTGGAATTGTTCATACGCGGAAATTTAGTCACCCCCCACCCCCACCAAAGTTCTTTAAATGTTAATCACGTCTGAAATGATCTCCCTTAACGTGTAGGGATTAATCATACCCGCAGAAATGAAATATATTCATCGCCATCTTTATTTTTTGTATGTGCAGTGTCTTTTCAGGACGTAGGCTTTTTAACTACTACATGTCATGTGACTGTCAAATATACTAATCCCGCTTTCCTCATTATATGTCCTAAGAACTGGTAATGCAAGTACAAGTAATTGAAACTCTATTCATACGTTATATGCCATTATCTCTGTCGTTGTAAATCGAAGCAAAATCATGCATATTTTTTAACCTTTGCAGAAACAATGTTTTGTGACGTACGATGGCCGTAAATGATTAAGTATAACTGAAGACTTCAATATTAAGAGAATTTAATTACAATAAATATTTAACAAGAAGAAAGAACTAAAATTCAACCAAAAATAATTAACTATTTCAGGGAATACCTTGTTAGTAGCGCGGGTCGGTTTAACGTCCCGTAAATCTTAAATCAAAACTCAACTCATCGACACACAATAATTCACACTAATTCGACTGGATATTTTCACTCAATAGTCACTCAATAGCCACTACTGTCAGTAGTCTGACACCGCTATTAGTACATCTGGCGGAAAAAAGAAAAACATATATTCGTAAGTCCAGATCCTGAATCAAAACCAAAATCATCAACGCACAATAATTCACACTAATTTGACTGGATAGTTCCACTCAATAGTCACTCAATAATCACTCCAGTCAGTAGCCTGACACCGCTATTAATAGGTATGGTGAAAAAAAAAACAAACAAATTCATAAGTCCAGATCCTAAATCAAAGCCCAAATCATCGACGCACAATAATTCAATATGTCTTTAGCGTGTCAAATTCTTCAAGCAGACTTTCTTCAGCTGTTTGACGAGTTGCCCTTTTTGTGACGTACATTGGCCGTTAATGATTAAGTATAACTCAAGACCTCAATGTTAAGATAAAAAGATAAAAACCTAAATCAAACCTCAAATCATCGACGCACAAATATTCACACTAATTCAACTGGATAGTTCTATTCAATAGTCACTCAATAATCACTCCAGTCAGTAGCCTGACACTGCTATTTATACATCTGGTGGAAAACATATATTTCCAGAGTGTCACGCTCGAACCTCGATGTCGGTAGTTACTCATTTTCTTTCTATATGACACAATGTTACGTGTGAATTTTTATTGAACCTATTTTAAAGATATGGCGTATTGTTGTTCTTTCGATCACCGTCCAAATAGGAATCAATGGTTCTTGCGACAACACAACAAAACAATACCAAAATGATTCCAAGTGTGAGATACCGCATCCTGTAGGCAGTGGAAATATCCAGGGGTGAAGAGAATATGGAGAGGAGTTGGGCAGAAAAACGAATTAATGAGTTTTTTTTTTATTGTTTTAATCTACCATAAATTTAATCCAACGAGTTTTCAAGATTAAAAAAAAATGGGGTCGAGTTTTCAAGCCTAAAAGAAATTGGGTGTCGAGTTTCCAAGCGTAACGTGGGGAGTTTAGTTTTCAAGCCTAAAAAAAAATTGGTGGTCGTGTTTTCAAGCCTAAAAAAAAAAAAACTTTTTGGGTCAAAGTTTTTAGCCTGCCGTATATTCGGGGCTCGACCTATACGGTAAGACTTTTGAACTAAAAGTCTTGAGGTTGACTTGCGCGCCAAGCCGACTTGTATGCTTCAATTTACCATATATTAAATTGAAGTCATTTACACTTAAGAGACGTATATGCCTTAAATGAAATTAAGATAAAATATATACAAGAACTCCTGTTTTATTTTATTTTGCTGTCCGAAATTAGAAGTCTGAACTTTTGCTTGTATCTTTTTGTAGTTATATGGACAAGACATCGATATCAGCAGGAGCCAGTTTTCTCACTTTAGATGTTGCGATACAACCCCAAATATTCATTTAGCGACATCTAATGGTATATAAGACAGGCTGAAATGCTTATGTGTGTTTACAGCACTAGATTAGTTGTTGTTTCCAATTTGCAATCTACCATCAAGAATGAAATGTCTTCATACGATTATGGAAAAAAAAAAAAAAAACAAAAAAAAAAAACAAGGCATGTAATGGAGGAAACCAGAAGCGAGAAAATCTTTAGGAGATATTGATCTATATAATAATGGCTGTCTATTCGTTTCAGAGTACAGCCATCAGCTAGGGGAGCTAACTCTTCCCTGTTGCAGAGACCTGCTCAGGGCCTTCAACATACGGCAGCTATGCTGAGCGGACCTTAGAGTTTCTGGGCAACTGTGAACAATCTGGCGTGAGAAGTTTAACAAGGCCATTAGTTTCGAGCACTCAGTCAAGATAACTTTGTGCTAGTATAACAATCAACGCCCCCCACCCCAAATGTTTCGGTTAACCGATTTCAATCCCAGGGTCAACACGTAGTATGGTCTTCAGACCAATAATATTTTCCAGAAATAACACAACCCCGAAGAGTTTCGAAGCTGAGTATCGTGGTTGGAAATCTAACGCTAAAGCCTCTCATAAAATATTTCCGTTACAATATTTTTTAAAATTATTAAGAAATCATCTTTAAAAAGCAGACTATTTCCAAAGAGTTAAAGATTATTCCCAGAGGTTTAAAACAGATTATTTCCAGAGTTTCAAATACATACTTTGCCAAAGTTTTAGAGATCAATTTATTTCCATTGCTTCAAAAATCAATTACTTCGTGAGATTAAAAAAATAATTTCCGGAGATTCAAAAAACAAAATTATTTCCAGAGTTTCAGAAACAAACTTTTTTCCACAGCTTCAAAATTTTTTTCAGAGCTTCAAAAATAAAATATATCCAGTATTTCAAAAAAAATATTTCCAGAGTTTCAAAAATAAAATATTTTCAGAGATTCAAAAAACAAAATTATTTCCAGAGCTTCAAAAACAATTTATGTCCAGAGCTTCAAAAGCAGATTATTTCCAGATTTTTACAAAAGGGATTATTTCCAGGCCTCCACAGTACAAAAGCAGAGATTATTTCTAGAACTTCAAAAACAGATTATTGCTAGAACTTCAAAATCAGATTATTTCCAAGCTTCAAAAATATTTTTTATTAACAAAGATTTCTTATCGATAATATCCCTGTGGAAAAGCATCTCCAATTTCTTTACGGACGTATGAGTTTTTACAGTATTTGATCTTATTAAATTCGATCATGGAAACAAACAGTGTATTGGGAGAATGAATTACGAAATGAACGCCAATGGCCAGCAGAGAATAAATTGACAAAGAGAATTTTGTTTGGCCTCTATTATGCAATATCGATAAGCTTTTTTTTATTTCATTGTTGCTTTATATTTCCTTAATACTTTCTCGAAATCATATGAGAAAACAGTGTCATACATGGAATCTGCTTCAGTTTTAATCAAAGACAAATCATTGTAAAATATCGGGATCAATTCAGATGATTTATTTAAAACCTTTATATATATATATATATATATATATATATATATATAAGTGAACATTGAAGTTAACACTTAGAGGCGACAGTCTGTTTCATGCTAGACGCAATAGTCAGGCCAGGTGAGGTGGCCTGACGATTGCGTCTAGCACAGAGGTGGGCAAACTACGGCCCGCCAAAAGAATTCATGCGGCCCGCCAAATGTTAGTAAATTTGAAAGAGAAAGTTCCCAAGCAACGTCAAATAATTGTTACAAGCAATTTGACACCTAATTTTAACAAACTGATAAATGACTGCAGTCAGATACATTATTCTCATTGAGTCGTTGAGATTCTTCTGTTTCTGAGTTACTTTTTTTTTCAAATAAATCTGTTTTATGTGAAGTTACTACTTCAAAATATCATTAACTTTTTTCCCTTTAAACTGAATTACCGTATTTGACGGTATATAAGGCGCACTTTTTTTTTTAAATAAAAATATCTTTTAAAATTCTCCTGCGTCTTATATGCTATATGTAATTTTAAAATTCGCGATAGTCGTCCGAAATTAGCTACCTGGCAACTCCTATAAGCTTTAGAGTAACTTTCATATACCTATTGTCATTATTTAAAAGGCTATTATGCAGATTAAAAGTGTTATCATTAATAATATTCATTATATTAATTTCATCACGTTTAATATTACTACTTTGTGTTAATATGCCATGCGGCCGAATAAAATTGTGAATTTTGAATGTGGCCCTTGCACTGAAAAGTTTGCCCCCCCCCCGGTCTAGCATGAAACAGACTGTCGCCTTTAAGTGTTAACTTCAATGTTCACTTATACATATATATATATATATATATATATATATATATATATATATATATATATATATATATATTGTTGTATAGGAATAAAGTGTTGTTGCCGACACTGTAGTTTGAATACGGATCACCAGTGAGCAAAACCCATTATCTAATAAGTAGACCACGTGACCGTAAAGGAAACATAAATGGGAATTAGCGTGATGTCTAACAGATCGCTATTCTCCATACTAGCCACTAAACTATTTCTCTATACTGATCATTATACGAATAATGATCGTCGATTACTATTTGAACAAGTATTGTTAGTTCGAGTATAATTTGAAGGTGTTACTACTACCGGTATCTGCATTTACAAAGTCTCGTCTACAACGAGCAATTTGGAATTGATAACGAGCAACGAATAAGCGTCTAACATCACACACACACACACACACATATATATATATATATATATATATATATATATTGAATAAATTACAAACATTATGTCTCCTTATTTTTATTATAATCTTTGCGTACTCACGAGTATTTCCGTATATTACAATTGAATAAGTCTTATTCAATTGTTCAATAAGGAAAAATATTCGTGAATATGAAAATGCGAAAGAAATAAGCAGACATAATGTCTGTAATTGATTCAATCATACACGCCTAAAAAGAGAATTTGCTGACTAAAACACACAGACATATATATATATATATATATATATATATATATATATATATATAAGGGTGTATGTGTGGGGTTTGTAGCGTACTTCACCCATCTCATGATATATGACAGCATTTTAGTCTTTATTATAATCAGGTTACTTTATATATATATATATATATATATATATATATATATATCAGTTTATTTTTCATAAAAGTTTCTCACATCGAGGAATCAGACAGAGATCAAGGTTTTTTTTGTTAACAATGCTATTTCCACTGGAAAATATCCCATTTACAAAAACATCTGTCGGTGAGTAATTCCCATTTCTCTGTTTATTCCTCGGTTCGTTGATGATGGACACAGACGTGTCCGAAAATTCCAAACTTAAAACCTTTCTCTTCGTGCTTCATTTCTGTCGTATGATTAATAATTAATATTTAATTAATGTTTATCGTACTGATTATACTGGTACCCTTTCGTTCGTCCTTGTTATTAACTAACCTATCTATTTCACACACACACGCACACACACATATATATATGTATATACATGTATATATATATATATATATATATGCATATGTAGGAATATTCATCTAGTTTGATGACATGGTGTCTCTGTCTGGTAGTTAGAATTACTTTATCTGCATCCTGGTATTCTTTGGGAAGCTGGACGATTGAAATTGTTTAGCCTGACATCAGACGCAATGGCTATAGAAAACGAGGCCGTACAATAATCTTGCAATTTATTTTAATTTATTTTAAGACTTATTTTATTTTATTTTATTAATTATTTTTTATCATAAGCAGACGCAAGCACACACACGCACACCCACATATGAATATTGGATGATAATACTATATCTTTTGTCGATTTTTATTTAAGCAACCTTCGTCAGTTCGTGATATTAAATTTTTTAATTTTTTTAGAATCGCGTCAGCATCCTCTTGGGAATGGGTTCCACAACGCAGTGGTTTGTGGGAAGGGACTGCTTGAGTGGAAGTTACATCTCACCAGTAGAATACAAAGGAATAAAGAAGCTTCGTTGCAATGTGCGTAGCAATTATATATAAAATTGCTATATATATATATATATATATATATATATAGTCATCCACAGACAGACTGTTCCGAGATCGAAACCCGACTGATTTGACAATCAGTATATATATATATATATATATATATATATATATATATAATATTCCTCGCATCTGAAACCTCAACAGAATGCAGAAAGCACTGGACGGCCGTTTCGTCCTATATTTGGGACTCATCAGCAGTGCGCATCCACTACCTAGAATTGAAACCCTGACAGTCAGGTTGTCAAGCGAACATCATATCAACTGTTCTAACGGGCCTCGAAGAGATTGCAAATCAGACTCAATGTAGCGCCGCTCGCTCACATATTCCGTGGTGGAACTCTCTCTCTAACCATAGGACTGTGCCCCCTGGAGACACGACTACTATCACCAAGCCGTTCACTCTAGAGCATTAGAAGCCGGTTCAAGCAATGATATACACATGATAGAAATTATTAGGAGGATTTGATATATATATATATATATATATATATATATATATATATGTATGTATAAATTATTTTCACTTACGGTAGAGCGTTTAGGGTACACAAAAGAAAGAAAGAGCGCTATTAGGAAAGAAAATCGGAGAGAAATAAGAATCAAGGAATTAAGACGGTTTTAAAATATAAACTTAAAACTAGCAACAAATTAACAAAAATTTCTTCCTTCTGACTTTTTAAATAACCCAACTTACCTGAGCGCTATAGACTTTCCCTATGTGTATCCTGCTAGTATCGAGTACAAGTCGGCTGAGACAATTATAAAAATCAGCGTCGCATAGCGTGGTACAGAAGGAGGATGCGTCGACCCAGCGAGGATGATATGATGTTGCAAGGCCCGAAACTACCCAATGACCTGAGTAATTACATCACTGACGAAACCCTCCTGCACAATAAAAGTGCGTATTTCCGATATATATATATATATATATATATATATATATATATATATATATTCTTGACACCTTGAGTAGAATAGTTGACCTTAACCAAGTCGGAATTTATAGAGATGACGGCTTAATCATTGTCCCAAATAGCAATGGCCCCTTAACTTCCAGCTTACATAAGAAGATTATTAGGGCCTTCAAATACTTAGACCTTAAAATTGAAATATCTTCCAACCTGAAAATAGTCAACTTTTTGGATATTACACTCAATCTATCAAATAATACCTTTAAACCCTTCCATAAAGTTAATCAAACACCCCTATACATCAACGTCCACTCTAACCACCCTAAACATGTGATAGATCACATCCCCAAAACTGTGAATACAAGAATAAATAGGCTATCTTCTAGCCAGAAAATATTTAATGATAATAAATTTATATACAATCAGGCCTTAAAAAATAGTGGTTTTAGACAAGAATTAAGCTTTAATGGAGAACTTGTAAATCAGAATAATAGAAAAACTAAGAACAGGAAAAGGAAGGTAATATGGTTCAACCCACCATATTGCAGACTCTCTAACATTGATATAGGAAGTTTCTTTCTGAAATTAATTGATAAACATTTCCACATAAGCATCCACTACGTAAAATTTTCAATAGGAAAACTCTAAAAATTAGTTACTCATGCGTTAGAAATATAGAGAAAATCATATCTTCCCATAATTGCAGAATACTTAGAAACTACCACGGTAATGGAACTTAATCTAGTAACCCTACCTGCAATTGTAGGAATAAAGACCATTGTCCAATCGGGGTAAATGCAAATCTGAAAATGTAGTATACGAGGCAACTATCTTTCCCGAGGGAAATATAAACGAGAAAAAAGATACATAGGTATATCCGCCGGTGATTGGAAGCAGCGTCTATACAACCATAGACGCTCATTTAGATATAGATGCCTCAGTAGACAGACTTCCTTATCCAAACACTACTGGGAACTGGTGGATAAGGGATTAAACCCAATTTTGAAATGGAGATTCCTATCTAGAGCCAGAACACCAAATAACTTCCGCGATCGGTGTGATCTATGCATGGCGGAAAAAATCTTCATTATCAAAGATAAAAATCGAGATGAGCTGCTGAATCTTCGGAATGAGATATTCTCTAAATGTAGACATAAGAAACGTTTCAAAACTTGAACACCGTTTTGTAACATGTTGTCACTTATGTCGGCTCCATCTTAGTCCTATAACATCGGGCATGACATTTTAATTGTATGACTATTATGTTTATCTCTAAATGTATCTTTGTGCACGTTTATGTGATGCGCTATGTATTTATATATGTATATATGTTTGTGTATGTATGTGCATGTATGTATGTGTATGTGTATGTATATGCATGTATATGTATGTAGATATATATATAAAATTATTTTATTTATTTATTTTTTTTTTTCATACACGCGCAAATATTTGAATCGTCACTTATTTAGATTTTAACTTTTTATATATATGTACATATGTGTATCTCTGTGTGTGTATTTATATGTATGTATGTGTATATATGTGTGTATATATGTGTATGTATATATGTGTATATGTGTGTATGTATGTAAGTGTGTATATATGTACGTATGGAGGTGTTTATGTATGTATATGTATAGGTGTGTATGTGTACTTATGTATATACATGTTTATGTGTGTGTGTATGTGTGTGTATGTATATATACATGTGTAAGGGGTGTGTATGTATTTGCATGTGTATATATATCCATGTAAGGGTGGGTATGTATTTGCATGTGTATGTATATACATGTGTAAGGGAATGTATGTATTTGCATGTATATATATATATATATATATATATATATGTGTATATGTGTGTATATGTATGTATGTGTGTATGTGTATGTGCGTGTATGTATGGGTATATGTATATATATATATATATATATATATATGTATCTATGTATATATATGTATATGTATATGTGTATGTATATGTATGTGTATGTGTATGTATAAGTATGTATGTATGTATGAATATATGCATGGGGCATATGTATGCGTGTATATGTATGTGAAAAGTGTGTGTATATGAATATAGATGAATATGTGTATGTGTGGATATGTGAATATATTTTTAGGTCTTTTATATATATATATATATATATATATATATATATATATATATATATATGTATGTGTATGTGTATGTATATGTACACGTATGTCTGGGTGTGTGTGTGAGTACATGCCTAAGTGTATGTACCTACTTGTATATGTTTTTGTGTGTATTAGTATGTGTTTTTGAACATAGAAATATTTGGTCCTTGCTAAATTAGACAATCGTTATATTCATCTTCATATATTTATATTTGATTTCTAACCTGTAGTCGATACTAATTTTCTCAATTACAAAGCGGCCCTTTAAGTAAACACAATTTTATTTTCCTTCGTCCCATCTCTCTCCCCCACCTCTTCTCTTCTTTTTTTTTTTTCCCTCCTATCCTAATTGTCTATGGTGTGTATATGTCACCACGAAATGTATCTTTATGCATTAGACATCCGTCGACTTTCTTTCTCTCCTCTTTTTAAATTAAAATCTCCTAAAATTCTCTCTGTTAAGGTTTCATGTCCCTCCTCCTCATACTTACACTTTCTCTAAATTCTGTTTTGATTTCCGGAGTTGTTTTTTTCTGTTTTCATTTTGAATTTGTAGGTCTGATGATTTGGATCGTATTTACGATTCCAATGGAATAAATTATGACCATGGAATATTAGTGTTTAAGCCTTTTTATTATATCCTTACTCTGTCCTAGACATTGAGTTCTACCTGGATTCTTCCTCTTGGAAAATTTTTTTTTTTTCTGAAAATATACATGTATGGGAATTTTTTATATATATTTTGCATATGTATGTATATTTTCCACTAATATTATCTATATATATATATATATATATATATATATATATATATATATGTGTGTGTGTGTGTGTGAAAAGTGTATATAAATATAAATAAATATATATATATGTATAATTATTTATATATTATATGCGCGGTACTTATTAGAAAGCGCTCAATATCAGAGATAGAGCTAACATATTTGGTTGGATAGATGTGAGTTTGTGACCCTGGGTTTCACGCTTTAGCGATCGTCAGACAAACTGATTAATTTTTTTAAAAATTTAGGTTTATGTAGATTGCGTGTATTGGTGTTATTGTGGAAGTGGTGGGGGAAATTTCGTCGCTTATGTCATCGTACTAACGCAAACATCAATGTATGCAGACACATATACATACTTGGTCGTCCGTCGGGACTCATACATATATAAACATATGTGGGCAGTTTCAGATATGACATATGTATGTATACGGGTGGTGTTGTGTCTATACATACGCATTTGTATGTTGAAATTTAAAGATTGGAAGTGTGGCGGAAATGTCTCGTAAATGTCTCGTGAATGTATACATGTCATATTATTATTATTATTATTTTTTTTTTCCGCTGAATAATATTTCCTCGCATGTATGTATATACGTGTGGTGGGGTTTGTGTAAAATTATGATAGGTAAAAATTATTATGATTTATATTTATTTTTAAATTTTTGACAAAAAAATGGGGGTTTATTTGTTATATTTAAAGCTGGTTATTTGTTTATGGTGACTGTGTATATGTAACAGGTAGAAATTTGTAATCCTTATTGGTTAATTTATATTTAATGTGCTGGGTGAGAGGGTAGTTTAATTTAATAACGGGTCTATATGATGTGATGTGATAGTAATGTTGCAAGGGGTTGGAGACAATGATAATATAATTAGCTAAAAGTTATTGTAAATTGGTAGAAATTGTAAATTGGTAGAACTGATTAGTAACGGTGGTGGGAGAATGATAAAACCATGAATGTAGTTATAGTGGTGGTAGCTTGAACTAAAAAGTGGTTGTTGGTGTTTTATTTTATTTTATTTTGTTATATGTATTAATTTATACTGGTATAAATCCTGATAATAGGTATTCTGTGTAAAATTATGGTAGTTGAAGATTGCTATAAGTTTTAATTTTTAATTTACAAAATTATTATTGTTATTATATTAAAGCTGGTTATTTCCTTGTTTTTTTTTGTGACTGTGTATATGTGACTGGTAGAAATTTCAGTTTGTAATCCTTATTGGTTATTTTTATGGTGGTATTAAATATGCTGGGAGAGGGGGTAGTTTACGTTAATGATCATGGTAGGATTATATGGTAATGGTAGATATGGTGTGATAGTAATATGTAAGGGGGTTGGTGGCAATAATAATATAAGTGGTTAATATTTATTGTAAATTGTTAGTAGTGATTAGTAATGTTGGTGGGAGAATAATAAAAACCTATAAATGTAATTATTGTGGTGCTGGCTTGAACTAAAGAGTGGTTGTTGGTGTTTTATTTTATTTTATTTTCTATATTTATTTGTTTATTTTTATTTATTATGAATCCTGATAATGGGTGTTTATTCTCATGGTTACATATGGAAATAATATTTGATCATATTGTTTTAAGGTATTAAATATGCTGGGGGAGTAATATACGTTAATGATTGTAGTGGATTTATATGTTAATAGTAGATGTGATGTGTAAGTGATGGTGCTGGGTGTTGGTGGTAATAATAATATTATTAGTTAATAGTTATTGTAAAGTAGTAAAAGTGATTACTAATGGTGGTGCAATGATAATAATGATAGATGCAATTATTATGATGGTATCTTGAAATTAAATTGTGATAGTTGGTGGTTTGTCTATTTTATCCGTTTGGTATGAATTCGGATAATAACGCATATTACTCCCCCATCATATAATGCAACGGATCCGGCTGGGCTGGAACTAGTCTCCCCCGTGCCGTTATCCATTACACCACCTGCACATCCAAGTTTATAGCATCTCGTATTCCCAAGCGGTCTAGATAATGACGTTGCTTAGATCGGTTATCGTACAGGAACCAGTGTTTCAACATCACATGGCCGTAAACCCACAGGTTGTTTGCCTGTATGTATACAAGATAATCTTGCCTAGCATACTGACAACATTCAGTTCTTGATAATGACGGAGATCGTCGAAAATACAAATAAAACTGATTTTGTGTCAGTTTTTTTAAACACCGAACTTGCTTTTATTTATTTATCCCAATCATTGCATCAAGATGTCTAATGCCACCACCCGAAGATTAATTGTTTGATAAGTAAAAAAGATCACTTATCCATCGAAGCTCTTGAAAGCAAATATATTTCTCATAAAACTAATTTGAAAAAAATAAACGGATTATGAATACAGAAATTTTAGTTAAAACGTATTCAAGTCTATTTAATATTGATTAGACTGAATTCCTGTTTGAAAAACGATAAAGAAAAGAAAAGACGTCGAAGTATGAAATTTTGCACTTGAAATTCATCTGTTTTCATTTGTTCGTTCCCAAACTTGCCGTAAGCAATTCACTTTGTTTTGAAAATCATCACCGAAAATGTTCAACCGAGTAATAAATAATTAAATAAATAAATAAGAAATTTTAAGAAATCTTCATCATGTCAAATATTTTTATTAGCTTTCTAAATTGATACCAATTTTCAAGAAAATTTTAAGACCCAGAAAGCAACACAAATGTTTACAAACAAGTGAGAAAAAAGTTTTTTTTTACAAGAGTATTAGATAACGATACATGTATTTATATATATTTTTATATATCAAGAACAGTATTGGGGAAAATAAATGTGAGAAAATGAATTCGGTATTGGGAAAAAAAATCTACGTGGAAAAATGAATTTGTCTGATAAAAAAAAGAAAAAAAAAAAAAACAGAATTTTCCAGCTCCACTCTGCCGTGTGCATGTGTAGTCCTACCGACGGGACAAATTTAGTTCGATGACGTTCCGAAGGACGAAACGCGTCACAAGTAAGCTTTTTCCACTTTGTCATACAACTTACAAGAATATAGAATTTACTTTGAACTATAACGCCAGTGTGAAAAGCTGTTATCTCCCAGCCAATCTGTGCCATAACTCTACTGACTAACCAATATTCTACCTTTCTGCCATATTATTTTCGGATTTCATCATGGTCAAAGATGCCTTCCAAAAGCTAAGCTAAGCGAGTATTAAGAGACAGAAAATCTTTATTAGAAACAAAGAAAAGAGTACTGGACTGTTACGTGATATATGTTCTCCTGTAAATGCTGGGCAATTTAGTCAAAGATGAAGAAAAGACTTGAAATGAGAGAAATGTAGTTCTACAGAAGGATACCATTGAGCGAACATGTGGGCAACGACGAGATTTTGGAAAGAATGGAAACAAAAAGAAAACTTAACATCAGGAAGAGGCAGTTGAAATTTATGGTGTATGTAATGAGGAAGGAGTGCTTGGCAAACCTGATACACACAAAGACTAAGGGAAAGAGAGATAAAGGAAAGCAGTGCATAACATACTTGATGATCTTAAGTAAATGGATGGGTGAGTTTGTGAGAAATAACCTAAAGACAAAACTTATTAAAAGCTACAAGGGACAAGAAGATGTGAGGGGCCATGATCACCTACGTTCTTAAGGGACCCGGTACATAAAAGAAAGCTATGTTAGTGCAAAAAGTGAATAGTTTTTTTTTAAATCGTTTCACCTCAAGCAAGGCAATAAAGCCACTAAGACGCAAGGGGTTATTGAGTGTTAGAGAATATGAGAAAAAAATCAATATCATAGAAAGCGAACAATAACAGAATTAGGATTAAGAAGACAGAAGCTAACGAAGGGCATTGCATTTACATTTTTGAAGATCAAAGTTAACTGGGAATTTAGCAACCGGGAGAGATTTCTAAAGGCGAGTAGCGTGATAGAAGAAACAGTTGACATAGAAATTATGTTTACAACTAGTCATTTCAAGTGTAAAATGTTGGGACCTAGCCGCCAATCTAGTACTGCGGACAAATTCATAATGCCTACGTACCATAGAAGAAAGTTTATCAGAACAATTTCCATGAATTCGTTTTATCGAAAAGACAAAGGCAAGTTACATTACGGCATTGCGCAAATAACTTCAGGAGAGATGTTAGGTCAGAACTAATAAAATAGATTCTTCTTTGGATTTTATTAAGTAAATCTAAATATATAACAGGAGACCAGACGTGTCAGCAATATTCAAAGCAAAGATGAATGATATATATATATATATATATATATATATATATATATATATATATGATGATAATAGTGGTAATCAGTGTGGATATTTCCAAAAGGAAAGAACCGGACCAATACTTAGTATTATAAAAACACGAAGCCTTAAAAAGCCATGAGGTTATATTTATTTCATTGAGGTCGGGAAATTGACCCCAACTCGTCAGATCTCGTAATACAAATAAAAAAAATATTTGTATTACGAGATCTGAAGAATTGGGGTCAATTTTCCGACCTCAATGAAATAAATATAACTTCATGGCTTTAAGGTTTCTGGGGTTTTATATATATATATATATATATATATATATATATATATATATATATGTGTGTGTGTGTGTGTGTGGGTGGGTGGGGTGTATGTGTATGTGTGCGTGTGTGCGTGTGTTTGTGTGGGCATAAAATGCGCTATATGGATTCTGGCAAGAGAGATATTCTAGCACAACAGAGTGAACCGATTTTCCAATCCTCAGACCTAGCAATTGATCCAATATAATCATTCCACTTCGGACCAGCAGGAACCATTAGTCCGAAAAGACGTAAGATGTCACTCTCCTGGAGGTTAGCATCAGCCATGCTTATGGAAGACAAATATGACTCTGTCGGACGAAGAAAAGAGAAAGATTTCGTTTTGTATGCGTTAAAATTAACAAACCATTCCTTGCCACAGTTAACAACAGATTGTAGGCAACTTTTGAGATTACCTTCCAGTTGATCTTTTCGAAGCGATCAGAATCACTAATGAGACAGAAGGAAATATGTAGGAAGAATATGTCGGAGGTTGAAAGTAAGGATTACTCAGAGTATAACAACGAATATTCGGAGAGGCAATGTAGACAGTTTGCATTGGTGTGTGAATATATCTGAATCGGCGATAGCTGAGAATTTAATAACCTACTATTAATGTACCAGCTTTTATAACAAACGCATTCTCAATGCGGATGAAGTTTCACTCTAAATCTGACTATAAAATTATCGAGTCAGTTTATATTCAGCCCCTCCAGTCATCCCCATAAAAGCAGAATTGACAGCTGGATTGAATTATAATTGACCTTTGAGTTTCATGAATTATTGTTACTTTTTACTATGATGTTCATCTTGTAGAAGGCCCGGTAGAAGGTAGACGCTTACAGCAGAAGGGACACAGTTTAAGTGAATATGTGGGAAGATAAAGGTTAATCCTAGACTTGAACAGGTTAAGATGGTAGTGATCGGGTAAGAATTCTCTTGGGAATGGGTTCCACAAAGCAATGGTTTCTGGGAAGGAATTGCTTGAGTGGAACTTACATCTCATCAGTAGAATACGAAGGAATAAGGAAAGTTCTTTGCAATGTTTGTAGCATAGTGGAACATAACCGTGAAGGTTAGATATGGTAGAAATAAGGAATGTAGTACGTCTGAACACTTTTCATAGAAATAGCGTTAGAATAGCCAGAAGTTTGCGTCATTTTGTCTGTAAACAAAGGGATTATAGTTTGGAGAATAATTCATCAACTATAAGTTCAGCAGTCCTCCATTTTTGGGTTGATCTGTAGAGGATGGTAGATTTCAATTTAAAACCTCTACGCTTAGAAGATGTTTCTTGAAGCGCAAATAATTTACATCCCTTTTTTCTTAAAGTCAGCTATGCATCTTTCAAAGAAATGTCTATGCTATTTTGGAATTTTGGTAAATTTTTATTGTCTTCCAGAGAAATAAACTTAATTATATTTTCATTATCGCCTTGTAAGCCAAATCGTTGATTTCCAGTTTTATCTGAGTTTAATTTAACATCAGTTTGACTTTAGAACTTTTATGTGCTTTCAGAGCGTTTGCAATCATAGTTCCCCACAAATCCCTAATCTTTGCAGACCTTAAGGTATTTTTGACTGTTTACCATCCTTCTTTTTTCTTGCTCTGTCGTCCATTCACCTAACATTGATGTTGCTTACTCGCCGTTTTTTTCTACTTGTTTTTATTGGCTTCAGTATATCTTGTAGGTATTAAATTCTCCAGGCCCTATTTATTCATTATGTCTCACGCTACATTCAACTTTTCTTTCTGATTGTAAGTATACACTTCCATGTAGTTCATATTTTCCTTAAGACTTCTTGGTTACAAGCTTACGGGTTCTGTCCGTAGTTGTGTTAGCATTTGTTGATAGAACCACATATGTTCAAGGCGTCATCAGAAAATCCTTTGTTTTTTTTCTAGCAAAACAATAAAGTCACTAAGATGCAATAGATTACTGAATGTAAGCGATTATGAGAAAAAGAAAACATCATGAAAGAGAGAGTACAATTGAAAAAAAATATGAATTAATAAGGCGGGCGATAACGATGGATATATTTATATTTTATAATATGGGTGACTGGGAAGCAAGAAGACATTTTAATAGCAAATTGTCCAGCCTTTATTCATATGCACTGTTTGACCCTGATCTTAAGACCGATGAAAATAAAGAAAACATATATCTTTTGTGTTGTTAGACTCAGCCATTTATTTGAGTAGAAAAGGGGGAAAAAATCAGCCAGCCTTCCTCGGACCTTTATATCTGCCATGCCAAAACGAAATTTTGAAGTTATTCACAATGACGGCCGTGAAACTCACTACTACTGTCACGTCTTTTTTGTTGGGAATTTCCTGACAAGTACTTTTATGTACGGTCTTAAACCCGCTCCTTGGCGTAGCCGTGCATATATGTTTTACCAAAAGTGTCCTTTTTAGACACGGACAAATAAATACGTCTAAAACAACATTCTAAAACCACCTACAGATGTATTTATACATGGATTTTCATACATTTTATGCTCTTTTGAACTGGAAATGAGTTCAGTTGTCAACTCATACGTCTGGTAGAGGTGTTAGCCATCGCTGCCTCAATTTCTTAGTTATTATATTAAAAAACACTTTTAAAAATTCGTCTGAAAATGTAACGTTTTTCCAAAAATAATTGTCGGGGAAAGGGTTAAACCTTTGATCAGATAATATATAGCCTAATTTCCCAGTATTCAAATTTTCTCTATTAAATGTTAAAAATGTTTTTAATTTTAATTTTTCCTTTTCTTATTTGCCTTATCAATTCAGTGGTTGAGTCTAACAACGCAAAAGATACATTTTTTCTTTATTTTCATTGGCTTTAAAATTTTGACCACAGTTTATAAGGAGATATGGAGTAATGGATAGCGGCTTGAATTGAGGAATCGGAGAGCCGAGTTCGAATTCCAGTCGGATCCATTACATTCACTTACGTGCTAATACCCTTGGGAAAGGTGTGAATCCTCTTTCTTCTCCCTCCAGCTATGGGTAAATAGCAGGACAGACTGGGTTCTATAGCCTTGGATGGCAACTGGTCTAGGAGAAGGAAAACTCTGAATTCAAAACCTGCTCTTAGATGAGGGTGAATAGAGTCTCTCTGAGCCTTGGTTGGCAATCCATTTAGTGATGGTGTCACGATAAAAACACCCTTGATAGCCCTAGCGAAGCATCAAGAATTCAGCTATTTGACAAGATTATGAACTACACAAATCAAAAGTATTAGTGAGTTCAATCTCGGCTGAGGCCGCAAGGTGATATATAAGGTGATTAGATATTACACATTCGTTCAGAATTTTGTTTTGTTTTTAGCGATATTTTCTTAATACCTTGCTTAGTTTCCAGAACACACCTTTCGTATTTCAGTAACACATTTTTCATTGGTTGATTTGTTAGTGATTTTGTTTAGCGGCATATCAACACCTCTATGGGTTATTTCATGCCGAAATCTAAATATTTTGAATGCAATTTTATAGCATCAACCGAATAAATTTTAGAATAATGTTATACTTTTCGAGTAAAGGAATTTATTATTAAATTTAACTTAATTATTAAATCAATTAACGTTTATTTAGATATATAGTTTGTAGATTATGGTAATGCGTTGTTAATTGGTAACTTTATTATAAAAATGCATTATAATTTTAGTCTTTCATTGATTCTCATTTTACTATAAAAATGTATTGTTTATTTTATTATAAAAATGTACTGATTTTTGCTTGGGAGTTAACTATTTAAACATGGCTGGGGCCTTAACAGATGCTATCATTCGGGTCAGGTTGGACGTGGGAACATCATCAACTAAGACGTGGTTCAACGCTGCTCAAATCCGGTTGATCAGAGGCCTTGCTGCCGGTTGTAGTTTATCGTCATACCAAGGATATCTATCTTCTGTTACTACACTAATCAGATAGTTATATCGTTTATTTACTTTCGGATTATTGTCATTGTCTTGTTTTCATCTATTATTACAACCTATTTGTTGTTTTTTCCTGGTGGTGATGCATGTTCGGTAACCGTCATGGAATTTCTAACTAAACACTTTATTTAATTTACGGGGACAGATCCTTCTTCTTACACTGTCTTTTTATTTACTATTGCCGAGTTATTGCTCGCCATGTTTCCACTGTCTTTACGTCTGCAATACCTGCTCCAGGGATTGAACTCACAATTACTATGTCACCAAATTTACGAACCAGCACTTTAATCCACTAAGATCTTGTTCCGTGGGACAATCCTGAACTTGGAACCTACAGCCTCAAATATAGTGACACTATAATTGAGATTTCAATCTCTGGGCTAGGGAGTACAAACTTAGAGCGGAAAAAAAAGTAAGCAATTAACTGAGCAGTATTAAATAAGATCAAAACGATATATCCCTAGACATGGATAATGGTACGAGAAAAATCTGCCTCCATACATTAAGAAGAGTATTCACTTTGTTAATCCGTGAAGGTTATTCGAATCAAGAAAAAACTGGAGAAGGCCGGGAGTACAATAGCTGAAACGTTTTGACAAAAGCAACAAAGACGAGGGTAATAGTCCGAATTTCTGTCTCTTCTACTCCAATAGCTTTGTCTCTTCTACTACAATAGCTTCATATCTCGCACCTCTCGCCTGTGGAACTCCCTTCCCTATTCCAGTTTCCCTGAGAGCTATAATCCCCAACTATTCAAATGTAATGTCAATCGACATCTCCAGTTGTCTTCATCTACCCCCTATCCTTCTCCTCATCCTTTCCTCTATCACTCTTATCTGATCTTGCTCCAAATTTTCTGTAACCCCTTGCGTCCTAGTGGCTTCTCGCCTTGTTTGGGGTGAAACGCTTAAAAAAAATAACATTGATACTTTTAAATGAATGGAAAACATTATACAAGCATAGGAAACGGTATGGCTATGCAAGCATAATTTAGAAATTCCGGTCATTTGATTACAGAACCTTTTAATCGTTTTATGTAAAGAAACTTGTACTTGCAAAGGCTCGAGAAAATTAATTAGTAAACTTGAACAGAGGGGGGCGATGAAAATAGACATACAAAAATGGTGAGCATGCTTAAAATGATAATGGTAATCAGGAATTTGGAGATGGCTGACGGCGTTAAATGGCAAACGGATCAGAAAAATGGCGGTTGTTATTCGATAACGGGACTGTGAAGAGATAAAACGATTAATATATTTGCGCAGCACAAAGAAGCAAGTAACGCATTCGCTGGCAATCAATTTCATCAGTATTTAAAAATAGTAGTGAGTCTTTGATCAGTTGCTACTTAAGTCATTAACAAGACCTCTCTATCTGTTAACTTGTTTTTAATGCCATGTCACTTATGCTAACGTGGACGATTATTAATCTCCAGAGATAACTTAGTGATTTTTTTATCTGTTAGTTGCCACGTATTCCTTTGAACGATTGTGGATTGGTTTCCCGAGGCCTTCTCTACGGTTTAGAATACGGAATCTTCCTTCTTTCCGAGTGGTTTGCACTCAGCTTTCTTTCCTTAGATTCCATATTTGATTTGCGCTTCGGCGATCATATCTGTTTTTGATTCGTGATTGTCTTGGCAGAAAATTACCCACAGTAGGCTAGCGTTACTTTCAGCGGTAGACTGGTTGCCAACAACACTCTAGGGATCAATCTCGCCTGCTATTTACCCATAGCTAGGGGAGGGATGAAATAGATCGATTGATAGACTTTCCCGGGGATATCTGTGTGTAACTGAATGTAAAAAACTTGACTGGATTTCGAAGTCGGCTTTCAGATTTCTAATTCCGTGCTATTATTCATTACAACGGCCCCACTCAAGATTACAGCAGTTGATATTCCCAGCCGTATTGCCACACCTGCAATGTTATTAACTTCACAGTTGCGGGACAAAAGGAGTATCCATGCCTTTCCCAAGGGTATTCATGCGGATGTGAATCTGATGTAGTAGTATGAACACGACTCACCGATTCGATTTTCTGTGAAATTAATGAAAGTAATTCACGGCACTAATTGTTTTCACCTTAAAATGAACCTGTCCAAAAATATACTTGCCTTTCGTGTCTTCATTGTCGCCTGTACTTCAGAGACCCGAGCTACATCAGAGAATGAATCAATTCTCCGTTTAATTACTTTTGATTACGCGAGGGACAGTAATCCTGACCTCGTCGAGACGAAGAGGGAGACAGAGTTGACGCGTAAAATACCCTGTTGACCGACTGCTCATTACTACAGAATCTGGGTGCAGCTCGTCGTTTTTATTGTTCCAGTTCTTACAATCATCTCACTGTCTTCGCCCGTTTTTTTTGGGGGAGGGGGGATAACCTGATATCAGAACTTGAAAACAACTAATCACTGTCACAATTTCAGGTCCACTCAGATCATTCAAATCACCCTCATTCAGTACGGAAGTACTGTAATTTATGATTTTGGGCCAACCTCCGCGTTCTGTAGTAATATGAAAGAGATATAATTATATTTAGAAATTTCCTGTGTCGGCAAAATACAGACGAAGAAGCATGATTTATTCAAACCATGCCTAAAAAATATGCATAGGTCCCCAAGGACACATATTCCAGTGGATGAAAACGTTGATTGAATAATCCAAAAAGTAACTTGACCCAAGGAGTTGGGTGTTCAATCCTTGGCCTCAGCGGAAAGAACACAAACTTGGAGAGTTATCAAGGCGAATTAACTATAACTGGGATAATCAAATCGATGGCACGTGGAATTGGAACATTTTACCACTTTTTTCTCCTTGCAGGTGTAATAGCAAAATAGTTACAACTGTTAGATGAAGTTTGAACCGTTGTATCTTAAAAATGATTAAATGTGTATTACTGGCATTCTCTGAGTGTTTTATACCATTGTCGGGCTCTACTTTGAAAAATAAGAATGTATTTAGCTCTAAGTTGAAATTATGGTTCCTCTTGATGCTGTGAACTTCAGATCCAGCTTTCATCAACAGTTCCATCTTTTTAAACTCATTCACCGTACTCTTGATGGTTCTTGAATGGATTTTGAAGATGGAAGCCAGAGTATGAATGTTGATACCATTACTAAAACCCTGAATTATCTTCTTCGTCTCACCATTTCTCAGTTTGGAAGACATAGTTGAACTGATACAAAAACGATTTTAACCTATTCACTTTTTAGCTGAATATCTCAAAGGGGTTTTCAGTGATTCTCACGACAAAGGGGTATCAAGATGGATAAAAGTTTTATATAAAAAACTGGAAAAATGAAACTCAGTTGGTTTCGTGTTTTCAGATATTAGACATTTTGTGGAATAAATTTTCCGGTTACACCCGGCACACACACACACACACACACACACACACACACACACACACATATATATATATATATATATATATATATATATATATATGTATAAAAGTGAACATAGAAGTCAACACTTAGAGGCGACAGTCTGTTTCATGCTATATGCAATCGTCAGGCCATATATATATAAATAAATAAATTTTGCTGTTACACCTCGTATACACACAAATATACACATATATATGGGCTACCACACTGATACACATATATATGGGCTATCATGTGCTACCACACACATACACATATATGGGATATCACACATATATATGGGCTACCACACACACACACATTTATATGGGCTATCACACACATATATATGGGCTATCACACACATACACATATATATGGGCTATCATGGGCCATCACACACATACACATATATATGGGATATCATTGCTTTCCAAGGCTTCCTATGTATTATGGGTCTTAGGTTGTCTCCCTTTGCTAATCATCCTCTCCCGTTGTACCATCCATTCCCATAAGATCGTCAAGTAGATGGCTTGCTACCTTCCATAGTCTCTTTTGCCCTCAGTATACTGTGTAAAGGTTACATTTTCCAAACCCCGCTTCCGCATTATGTACCCAAAGACTTCCAGTTCTCTATTACTGACTCTGTACATAAGTATTCTTTTTGCTGCTGTTTTCTTGAAGACTTTATCGTTGCTTACTCGCTCCGTCCACGGGATTCTTGTTTTCCAGTCATCTTTGATTTTCAAAAATTTAGATGCAATGTCAATCATTATATTCTGTCATCTTCATTTTTGTTTTTTCATTATCCTTCTCTCCTTAATAATATACTTTTATCATATTCTCTAACAATTAGTAACCTCTTGCATATTAGTCGCTTTATTGCCTTGGAGCGAAATGATTTAAAAATAATTTCTGTCTTTGGACAGAACATACCAAATAAATGCGGGATGCCTGGTCCCGAGGATTCAAAACTTGCGGCAGCACCTCCCTCTTTTCACTAAAGTGTCGGTGGAATACGGATTAACTAACCAGGGATCAGTGATTCAAAAGGACACTATGGAAAAATCATTTGAAAAATATTTCTGTATCCCTTCAAGATATAAACTATCATGGCTCACGACAAATTTTCTGTGAACTGTCAGCCATTTAAATGTTTTCCGTTTCTTCACCACTGTATTAAATTCATAGACGCCATTTCTCTAGACTATTTAATCCATAACTGTTGAGGAAGATGTGGCTAGAAGTCTCTCCAAATTGGTATTTGTGCGAAGATGATTGAGAATAAACCGGAATTTAAAACACGGCTCGCAGATTTCATTATTCCTTAAGAAGTATATTTTTTCTCTGTGTCTTGTCCGTTACATGACTGATCATATTTTTTCTCAGTAACGTTTGCTTTTTCATACTTTTGCATAATGCCTGTTCTGCTTATACAAACCCGTTAGGTAGATTAATCCTTGTTTTCTCTGCCCCTTGTCATCAGTATATCCTTTGAGTTTCAAATTCTCCAAACCCTCTTTCTTCATTATATGTACTAGAAACTTCAACTGTCACTTCATGATAATAATGATAAACGTTTTTTTTTTCTACATTTCTGAAACTTTCCTCGTTCCTTACACATTCAGTTCATGATATTCTCAAAATCCTTCGGTAGAACTATACTTTTGTTGCTTCAAGTCTCATCTCATCTGTGTAGAGATTGTTTAGCATTTACTGTCATATAGGAGGATTAATATTACTTAATAGTTTAACCATGTTTCTTTTGTTTCAAATGAATTTTTTAGTTCTTAATACTTTGTTTAGCTTTTGTAAAGCATCTTTCGCTATTACAATGTATCTTCGTATTTCGGAATGACATTTTTCATTATCTGTTAAAACCCTTTCCAGAAGTGATGAAAACTCCTCAAATACTTTTACTACCTTTGGTAATAGTGACTATTGATGGCAGACAATGTAAGCTTGATATTAATAGACAATATCGTCAAACGCAATATACACATTAACTTCATCCTTGATGTACTTCTGAAATATCTCTCCAGGATACTATGTTTGATCAATCCTTATCTCATCAACTATATTACCGAAAAGGTCAAAATGATTTCTATATAAACTACTGTACCTGTGTCACCGAAAATGACTGCAATTATTAGAAAGTTTTAATAGTGAGATACAATGATACAGAAGTCTTGAAACAATGTACTGAGATTCAATAAAGCGGAGACAAAGAATTCATAATTAAAATAGTAACTAATGAATACTTAATCCTGCCCTCTTAATCATACAATGTTATCTAGATTTATTAATTGCTCTTGTTATTATATAAATCGCCTTTTGGTCAATATTTTTTCGTGTTAAAAGTGTTATATGTTAATATGACAGTGAAATGGAAATATCTCACAGAATAAAATGATTATTAACAGAACAACAAAACAGCGACGACAAAATCCAAGTTGTAGTAAAACGATCGTTTAGTAGACAAAGGTATCTGTGTGCCTCAGATGAAGGACTAAACAAATAAGACTGCAATCTAAGAAACGTAGGAGCAAAGAAGCTGATTAATTAATTAGACGGTTCATTTTGCCCAGGATTTTGTCTAAGTACAGATAAATATTTTATCTGTATAGGTAAAAAAAAGTCAGCAACAATAATTTATATATAAACTAGTGTACATGTTCCGCCTAAAATGACGACAATTGTTACAAAGTTTTAATAGTGAGAAGCGATGATACAAAAGTTTTGAAACAAAGCGAAGCTGAAGAAATCACAATTATAATAAAGGCCAACGAAGCGTGTAATTGATCAGTTAACTTTATATTTTTTAGTCGTTCAATAGTATCTTAATTCATTGACTACTCTTGATATTGGATAAAATGCTTTTTGCTTAATATCACTTCATGCTAAAAAATTGATATGTTTAATATAACAGTGAATTTGAAATATCTTTCGGAAGTAAAAGATAAGATTATCAGCAGAACAATAAAAACGACGATGTCAAAATATATTTCAAGACCAAGCTGAAAGGTATCTGAGTACCTCATATGAAAAGCTTGAACAAATAAAACTGCAATCTAATGTAGGCGTGAAGGAACTGATCAGTTTAACAGTTCATATTGCCCGGGAAAAAATTCTGTCTAAATGCTGATAAATATGTTTTATTCATTTCCCTTTCCACTAAAAAATGGGCCAGAGAAAATATAAATACAAATTGGCAATTATGTTAAAAAATTTTTAAATTTATAACGTGGTTAGAACGTTAGTGTTGAGGCCATGAGGTCCGGGTTTGGTGGACAGAAAAAATGACGAGTAGGAAAAAAAAAAGAAGGAATGGACAATGAAAACTTGCGCATACAAACTGGTGTAACAATGTCTATTTTTGATAAAAGATTTTAGTGAGAGATCGATTTTTGTTGTTTTGTTTTGTCTTTTTATAAAAGTTCAGAACGGTGCGTGGAAATGTATTGTTGATTTTCATTGGCAAACTTTGATATTTTTGTGTGCATCCAAATATTGCAAGTCTGGCAGTTTTTTTTTGCCACGTCGAGGCCTGAATTCGAGTACGTAACGCAGTGGAAAACTTGTTTTACAAAAGAAAATTTGATGGTATTTTGTGATGAGGCTTTCCCACTGGGATTTCTGTGTTCTGGTAATGAGTTAAAAAAAAATTGTTACCATGCATTGGCGGGCATTCAAATGTTTTAAGTTTAGAATTATTTTGTTAATTGTAAGTTAATTACAAGTTAATAACAAGGATTTCTTTTCATTTTTGTAATAGAGTGTGGATTTTTATTGTTTATTCTAAGAGCCGTGCGTGTGTCTCCTTTTTGCCTTCATTGACTGAAGAATTAAACTTTTCATTGATGAATTTTGTGAGTTAATTTTTGTGGAAAAATTTGGTTAATTTATTATTTGTTGAAATAAGTAGTTTCGGCCTGCATAGTTTCTGGTTCGGCTCTGTGTCCCGGGCGAGGGGAAATTGTCACACCTGGCTATGTAAATAAAGAAACAGGTGGCTGAAGTATTCAGTATCGAGTGAAGATACCTCCGGGGTCAAAGAAAGGCCCTGACAACAGTTGGCCAGGTGGCATGTGGGATGCCAGGTTGCAGTAACGACTAAGGGAGGAAAACCCTTGTAACCACGGTAGAGCTAGTAATGGATTAATTAGGAGATGCTGAACCGGCAGAAGGAATTGCAGATGGTACAAGTTAAGTTTTGACACACAGAGGCAGATGGCTAACAATTAAGATTATAAAGAAATTGGTGTTAAAATTTGTGAAGATTTTTTCAAGTAAATTTGGTAATACGCAAATAACAAAATAATTAATTGTTTGTGGTTGAATAAATAGGGTGATAAGGGACCATCCGTGCTGTGTCACTGTGTGTTGGTAATAAGTGTGGATCACAGTATATTTAAAGCGCAAAATTTAGGTGAAAAGGACATGCCTCAGTTATGGAATTGGTTGACTCTGTGGCGTGGATCTTTTTGGCATGTATTGTGTAATTTTGGAATCAATATTTTTTCTGTGAATTGCATGTACAATTCGTGTAGTCTGAAGTCAAGAGGCAATGGATTTTATTCTCCCCAGGAATATTTGATTGCAAAGGTGGTATCTGTTGACCCGGATAGAGGCGGGGATTGGAGAGGTAAAAGTTCAGTGTTGGAGTGTTGGCGCCTGAGCTGTTGACCTTGGGTCACGGAAGCTAATGACTAAGAAAAGATTGTCCGGTATTCTGTTTTTCGTTTAAAAAATGTTAGTGAAGCATGATCTATTGGCTAAAATGTTGTTTTTTTGTGTTCATTCTTTTTCGGTAATGTTATATGTGCATATCGGAGGGGTCATGTAACTGAGACCCAATGAAAAAAAAAAATTAAGAGGCACGCCTTGCAGACACGAAGGACTAGAGGAGATTTTAGAGTAATATAGCTGAAATAAAATTCATAAATGATTTTTTTAATGATTAGGTAAGGAATGTTAAATTATAGTTTAGTAGGCGATTATTTTTTTTAGAGCAGAGTATTTCTGCTCTGACTTCTTCTGGTTGACCTTTGAGGTCAGATACGAAACAAAATAAAGTCGATTTCGATTAGCTGAACTAGCTTGGGAATGATAAATAGAGAAAGGTTTTCTAGGAGTCGAGTCTAAACCGCGATACAATGCAGACGTGTTGACTTCGTGTTAGGGAGCTTATGAGCTGAAACATGGAAATGAGATCCTAGTAGTTTTTATGGCATTTTTATGTGTACTTCAAGGACAGTGAGTTAGATCAAAGCAACTGAGACAGCAAGAGTTTAAGAAACAAAGATTGCAGAGATTTCAAAGAGATAGGTAGAGACATGGACTGCACAGACATCAAAAAATCAGAAGAGCAAACATCACAGAAACTTCAAGGATTGAATCTCAGATCTGAACAGTTCAGACAGCAAGAATCTGAAATGGAAAGATCGTTAAGACATGAAAATCAAAGAATAAGAACCGTAAACCAAAGGCAAAATAAATTTGGGTAACAAAGGTTGCAAAATCAAGACATGATATGATATGCTCAACTTCAAGGAAGAAGAAGAATAAAGTGGAATTCAATTGCATTTAATTATGATCCTTCATATAATTATGAATCCTCAATTCAAATTTTTTCCATTGACAAACTTTGGTTCTCATTGTGGTGCAGAACAGTAGATCAGTGAACCTATTGGAATGTGTTGTTAAAATGACAAGGTTAGACTGGAACATTAACCTGATCCACCAGATTTATTGAAGAAGCTTCTTGAGAATAGAAACCATAGAAAATTTAGAAAACCCTTATCAATACAACAATGCATTGCAGATGACTACCTTCAGTGCTAAGATCAATTATGAGGGACATTTTATGCCCACATTCAAAGTCCAGGGAAAGTTTATCACAGAAATATAGGACTTCAACCACTATCTAATGAAGAACCTTGTTGCTTGCAGATATACTTTGTGTGTGACATAAGGCAAAAGGCTGAGAAAAGGGTTAAAGTGAACAATAACACCGATATTGATACTATCTGGAATCTTTATGAAATGCTACATGAAAATATAATTATGTGTTAGAGGCAGATCAAAACTCCTAATTTGACAGTCAAGACAGATTCAGAAAAGCAATCCCCGGGGAGTTTTCTCGGCGATATAATGCACCTGAGCGTAACGAAAGTTTCACTAAATAATGAGATGTGAATAGACTGGATGTCATTGTGGCATTATACTTCATAGGAGAGACAATAAAATAAAACGGATACGTTAACTTCATTGCTCATATGATGCCTTGCAATATCCGTTGTTACTTGAGACTAAAGAAGATGGATAGCATCTAAGAATCCTCAAGGTTTCAGCAGAAGCTGGTGAAAACAAGTCTGTCTCTACAATGGATTTCTATGCCTATCATTTCATGATTCATCCGAATATATTCAATCATCTACACAGAAATCTATAATGCTGCAAACAGTATGCAGTTGACATGTATTACAAAATTGATTCAGAGGATACCTTATGAGGAACCAAAACAACTCAGATTTGGAGAGTATGCTCACTTGAAAGATGAAATCAATAATGATCGTGCTGGAACAGAATTAGGGTACCTTTCTTTCTTGACATTCAGTTTCATGTGAAGCCGGCGATAACAAAATAACACAAGATACAATGACATATGTTAGACAATATGGTCTTCCAGATTTATTGATATCATTCACCTGCATAGAAAAATGGAAATAAATCCCAAATTAACTGCTGGAAAAACAGTTACATGTTTATAGACATGATCTTATGGCCAGGCTGTTTAGGCCGAAAGTAATCAAACTGATGGCCTTAAAAAAGGTATGTTATTTGGTCTAAGTTGCTGCCAATTATATATATATATATATATATATATATATATATATATATATATATATATATATATATTGATACATGTTTCATTAAATAATATAGACACGTGTTTATTTATTTTATGTAAATTCTTTTCATATCGTCTGATAAGCTTAAGAACATTATCATTAAACGAAGATAGAAAATCACAGTAGTGATAAATATTTTTTTAATCCTATGTAGGCTTTCGGCTTACATATGCCATTATCAAAGATGATAATTACATTGCAATATATTAAGCAATACACGGACAAGACAGTGATGATAGTCTGTTTCTGTTTACATGGATGATTTCCAAGAAAAGATAAAACGGTTTATGTATTGAATCCTGGACAATCTCTATAAGATGAAGAAGGGAATCGTTGTTCTACAGAAGGATGTTGAACATGACATGGGATGAATATGTGACTAACGATGACGTTTTAGATAAAATGGAAACAAAAAGGTAACTTATACTTAACATCAGGAAGAGAGTTCTTTTTCTAGAGTACACAATAAGGAAAGGGAGCTTGGAAAATCTGATACTCACAGGACAGATTGACGGTAAGAGGGACAGAGGAAAACAACGCATAACATAGTGAGCTTGAGTAAATGAATGGCGGAAGTGGGTTTGGGAAAACAGAAAGACAAAATTTATTAAGAACTACAAAGGACAGGCAGTTGTGGAGAGCCATGATCGCCTGGACCCTGATGGGACACGGTAAATAAAGAAAACGAGATCATTCACTTTAGTTGACTAGACACGAGTTTCTGCTAGAGAAGATTTTTATTTTATTATTAGATAATTATATTTATTATTAAATCGGGAACACAAGCATTACTCTTTTGCAGATTGACTTGTCACCTGTCGACACTAAGTGCAATCTGTGCACAAATCGACCAGCACATTATAATGATCAAGCAAGATACAACTATAAGAATGAGACTTATATTAGTGGATAATATCAAAATACTTTGCAACATCCAATGCAAGAAAGGACTAAAACCTCGAGCAGTTATTATTTTACAACATAAACAGCCCACATTAAATAAAAAAAAAAATCATTCACTACAGGAGACTATCTTGAAGTGCATATAACATGTTCACCGTTTGCGCGTGCGCGCGCACACAATAACACACACACACACACATATATACATATACATATATATATATATATAGCTTACAGCTTTCTAAATGATACCAGGAGGCAGTCAAAGGAATTCTGCTTACCACACAGACACCCCACTTATTCTTGAAAATGACTGAGACAGTATTTGAAAATTTAAAAGTACAATATTAAATTAAATTTAGGAAACTAGCCGGTTATTTTTTAATGAAACATACACACATAAACACAACATCCACCACACACACACACACACACACACACACACACACACATATATATATATATATATATATATATGATGATGATTAAGTCCGACAATTATTTAATATAAATTTCTGTTTATACGTTATTTTTATAGATACATTTTTTAGTAGATACTTTGATTTTTTTAAATTAAGTAAATTCTCTGATTTTTTTAAATTAAGTAAATTCTCTGATTTGTTTTTGTTTTTAAAATTAAACAGTATTAATTAAATAAATTCGGCTTTAATGTTCGAAAAATTTCGTAGAAGATATGCGTTCTGTCGGAGAAAATATGCGTTCTCTAACAGAACGCTTATTTTCTACGAAATTTTGCTAACATTCACGCCGGCAAATGTAATTAATACTGTTAAATTAAAAAAAAATATTTCCGTTATATATGTGTCATTCAGTTTTTAAAAATGATAGAAGCTCTTTTTCTTCATAAAGTAGTTTAAGTAAATACCCAACGTGACTTTGAAAATAGCCAGGATGTGTTAGGAGTGTTTTGAAGGCACACTAACATTCGTCATTAAATAACCCCGGATAAAATGCTACTTCTCTACAACATAGCTTAGTATAGAAACAGAAATCATATGCTGACAATGAAGCCCTTGAAAGGGTCCATGGATTAGCCGAAATTGCTTGGAACAATCTTCACTAAGGACAGTTTTTACACTTTCTTAATATTGATAAAAGAACACTGGAAAAACTGAATGAGAAAAAAAAAACTTCATTGCTCCAATTCAACTAGGCTTATATCCCGTGTAAAAAAATATTTTCCCTGAAAGGTACTTGAAGAACTATCCTATTTTTCCATATTTAGTATATACACTTCACCTTAACATGATTTTTTTCTTCTTATATGTGGCTCTTCAGAACTTCCTATTGTAGCTCTCAGTAAGGTTTTATTTCCCGCCTGCGCCATTCTGTTATCTATTTACACAAGCGCATCAGTGTTATTAGCTGTTTTCAGTTGTCCCTTTTTTCTTTAACCAAGTCCTATGAGTTGTCAAATATTGCAAGTCTTCTTTACTCATTATGTGTCGTAGACACTTGAACATTTTCTTTGTGATTTTAAGTATAAATGTCATTTTTCTTCCCATTTTCCTTAAACTTCCTCATTGTTCATATGTCCCGTACATGATATTCTCAACATTATTATACCATGTCATATATCTGCTGCAGCAAGTCATCCCTCCATCTATGAAGAAATTGTCCAGTATTCGCAGATGTAAGGGAGGATTGATATCGTTTAAGCAGTTCCACATGCTTTTTTTTGTTTCTAACGAAACTTTTCTACAGTTTCTATTTTAAATATTTTGTTTATCATTTAGAAGGCATCTTTTACTATTCCAATATGTTTTCGGATTTCGGTGATAGCTTATTTAAATAGTAGCTATTTTCTTTTCTTGTTTGGAGGCGTTGCGCCATTTTAAAACCCTGAGTATTGTTTTCATGACAAAGTATTATACAGAAACTCAAATTAGATAATACAAATGAATAAATCCAGTAAATAGGATAGAAGTTTGCATTAAGACTATTTTTGATATGTCAAAAAATAGTCTTCGTTAATATTATGTTACAGATAAAGATATATCGAGTGTATTACTCGGGCAATTTTCAATCGCCCAAGAATAAAATTTTAAAATAGCAAATATTACCAATTCTACACATTCTATCATGATATTGTTTTACAGTATGCTAAATGCAAAATAGAAAAAAAACACTTGTTAAAAATTATTTTATCACATTAAGTGTTAAAAATCAGACGATTAATTTCTCAAATTATTTAATTTTTTTTATCCAATTTATTCTGCAATATATGCCACAAATCAGCTAAAGTCGACCGTTCCCTTGCTTTAAGATTATGGCAGTTATTTTCCCAACGTTTCTCAGTCGGAAAAAAGATCTGGACATTGGGTGGGCCTCGATGTTTTCAGGTTTAAATAATTGTTTTAACGTTTTTGTATCATTAAAAGGAGAATTATCTGTTATGAAGATGGGCATATGGATATGAGATGACCTCAGAGAAAGAACAAGATGCTTTTCAATAATATGCTTATACTCTGGAAGCATTTACTTAACCATGTAAGTGAGTGATTGACCCAGTACAAGCGCCAGAGAACATTTGGAAAGTAAAATCCGTTTCATATATTGACCTTCGTCAGAGCCAAACAAATTAAACTCACTCTAAAATCATATTGGAGGCACAAAATTTAATAATTACATACAGAAAGATATTATGAAAATATTAATTATAGAACAAGGAAATCAAATTCTAAAGAATGTTGAATGGTAACTGGTTAATCTCTATTTTTTCATCTTCCACTTTTTTGTGTTTTTTTTCTATTTTCCTATCAAACTATTTCTGTGCCTTTTTCCCATTTCCTCTTCATTTGTTAATAATATACACCCTTGTGCAAATTAAGTGAAACAAAACTAATAGTTCCGTTATTATTTACATTTTTTCATATTTTTCCAATGAAACATGACCCAGTGCAGATGTTTGTACTTCGTATGTCCATTCCACGAAGTCATTCCTTGCAGATTGACCACAGATTCTCGATTAGATTTAAATCAGGAGAGTTTCCTGGCGAGTCTACAGTATTTTGATTTGCTCACTGGTAAGACTTGCCAGTGTATTCGTGCAGCGTTACAATTTTCGTACGCTTCCTGGGAGTAACGTCCATCGCAATGGACATAGGACAACTAATCGACAATCGAGACAATAGTGTATAGGCGTGATAAAAATCTGATGCAATCACAGAGGACGTAATAATTTCAAGGTCAAACAAATTTTATCATACACCCCAAATATAGATTCATTTTACTGTACACCATATCAAATGACATAAACTGTGGAAAAAATAGAAATTGATTACATCCTTTCACTGCAGTGGGAGTAAAACTGACCGTATGGTGAAAGAAAGGAAATTAAACGGGTTGTTTCAATTAATTTGCACAAGGGTGTATATCCTGTATACAATTATTAAACTTGCTGTCATCACTAAAGAACGGCCTTGCAGAGTTTGACAATTATCCAGACGACGTGAAAGGCTAGTCTAGCGTTTTTGTTCTTGCTGATCAGGTGCCATGTTGCAGTTGGCGAATTAATTATTAAAATTCGTTTTGTTGAACAATGCCGAAGCGCCAAACACGAGATAGCATTCCGTGATATCAAGACGTAACCAGTCCGTGGTTGGTCGACCAAAAACAACATAGGTCGATCAATTATGTTGGATGTCTCCCGTTTGACCGACAGAATTTGATTCAGGACCGTGATAGGTAACGGGTACAAGATTCTGAGCTAGTTCGACCAGATGATGCGCCCTCTGGCAACGGAAAAAATGTGTATAAACACCTAGATTTCTTTATATGGCCGTATTTTTTATCCTGATCTGGCTTTTGTAAAAGTAGAGTATAAGGTGAAGAGTTAGGAATCGTACTGGAATGGTAAATGGATTAAACTATTATTAAGCATCTTTAGCAATAGATCGTATATATGAACTTCACCTAATATATTTGGGGAACTTGATTCTCAACATCTGTTCAAACCAAATGTTCTCCCCTGAGAGAACAGTTTATCGTGATAGAGAAGAGTTCAAGATTTGATGATGATGATGATGATGATGAAACAATATCAGTTTAATTTTTGAAGTACTGAGCAAGTTAGTCATTTACTCATTGAGCAGGTACCCTCATGTCATTGTATCAGCTGCATAGATAGTTACCCTCGTACCTTACGTATTTCTTTCATAACATGAGACCCTTGTCTATGACAATAAATTACATCCGTCAGCAAGGCCTATGGTCAAAGGATTGGAGGTTTTGAGCAGCGTGGATCCACCTCTTAATGGCTGTTCTTTCCAGGTTCACTCTGACTCAAGGTAGTAGCACCTGTCAGTGCCACGACGATGAGAAGAAAGTGAGCCCCCAAAGAAAAACAAAACCCTATTAAAAGTATAAAAATACATTTTTCTAAAATTACCATCAATACATATTTATATAAAAAAAGATACCAACAATACATGTTTATAGTAAAATTTACAACAATAGAATTGTATAGTTAAATGTCCAGCAATACAATTTTATAGTCGAATTACCAACAATGGATTTTATAGCAAAATGACCAACAATACATCTTATCGGTAGTTGAAGGTATACAATAAATAAAATCAAATAAATTTAGTTGAAGTCATAAAATTGTGTTCAAAATATTTAGATTTCGCCATTAAATAACCCATATAGGTGTTGATATGCCGCCAAACAAAATCAACGAAGTCATAACATGAGTGTTCCTCTCTGAAAGTTTTCTTAAGAACCTTTAGTTTGTGGAATAAACTCTCGTGTGTGTGTGTGTGTGTGTGTGTGTGTGTGTGTGTGTGTGTGTGTGTGTGTGTGTGAAAATATGGCAACTCGGAATGAGAAATCGGAAAACAGAGTTCGAATTCCAGTCGTGATTGTTATATTCACTTACGTGCCAATACTCTCGGGAAAGGTATAACGCCATCGACTCCCAGCTATGGATTAAATAGTAGGACTTTGTTCAGGAAAATCACTCTTATCTAAAACGTTACTGCGACATAAACTGGCAAAAAATATTATTATTCGAAATAAGTTTCGGTTTCAAATCACCCAGAAATTTTTGATAGGCCTTAAAAAATCCAACGTGGATGCTTTTTCGAATACTAAATCCTTAACCTTTTAAAGTTTTTGTTTAATCTTTTCTCCATATCTTTATAAACTTCATTTTCTACTTCTTCCTCTTACCTTCACACATCCTCTACTTTGAATGGCTCTTAGGTCTTGCTTTGGGTGTACTTTATTAGAAAAATAGAAAAAAAAATGTCTATCTGAACCTGTTTATTGATTTGCGATTAATCTTCAACGTGTTTGTGTAGAGAGGATTCTGTATCGGTCTATGTAAAGGACTAAATCAAGGAAACCGTGCACCCGTGAACTTATGTAAAAACCCACGTATTTTTATAGAAGAGGAAGGATAAGAATAAAATAAACAAAAGGAATATAGATGGAAGGAAACTATTGAGAGGTGCAACTTTTACTGGGGCTTTTAGCAAGAGCTTCGAGAAAGACAAGGAACCGGGTGTTTCTGACTTATTACCCCAGTCAGATGATTCGTAACGTTGTTCCTTTCGGCCGAAAAGTTCGATTTCACCATCATCATTATCCCCATGACCACATGTGAACGTAGAGTCTATGGCCAGTTTCTATATACCAGTTGTAACGGCAAAATTATCCAAATCAGCATTGGATAATTGTTCATCTCACAAAATGTTTAATATCTAAAAAAAACAAAAAAAGAAAAAAAACCACTAATCTAATTGAGTATCTTTTTGGCAGGTTTTCAGATAAGACGTTTAGTCCTCTTGACATCATTTTCGTAAAAATCCCTGAAAAACCCTTTGAGTTATTCAGCTAGAAAGAGAACAGGCTAAAATCATTTTATGTTAGCACCACTGCCTTCCCTACAGAGAAAGTAGATCATTCAGGCCTTCATTAATAGTACCAACATTCATACTCTGGCTGAAAAATAGAAAAATATAAGCAGTAAGATGTTGTTACTCTCTCTGAAGAGTGGATGGACAATTCTATCTAAGAAACTTCGGAGACGGGATGCTGAAGGTAACATCAATCAACTAAGTGACAGAATTTGCTTATATTAATAATATATATATATATATATATATATACACACACACACACACACATATATATATATATATATATATATATATATATATAGAGAGAGAGAGAGAGATAGGAGGCACGGTGAAGTAATGAATAGCCTCTTGGATTGAGGAATCGGTGAGGCGAGTTTGAATTCCAGTCGAATCCATTACATTCACTTACGTACTAATCCCCTTGGGAAAGGTGTGAATCCTCTTCTTCTCCCTCCAGCTATGGGTAAATAACATGACACACTGGGTTCTATAGCCTTGGATGGCAACTGGTCTAGGAGAAGGACAACTCTGAATTCAAAACCTGCGGAGAAACGTTTTGGGAACTTGTGGCACGTTTGTGCACCAGGTTTCTGTATTTGGCCCTTCAAAAAGTGTGGATGGTCCTGACCGAAACCTTCCTTCACTATAATCACTGTTGTTGGGCTGTCGGTTTCCTGGGAACTGATCTGCGAGATATATATATATACACTTTATTTTAGGATATTACATCAAAGACATGTAAAAAAAAACCTACACAATTACCAGACAACAGAAAAATCTTTGTATCACAAAACATCTATAAATGTATCAGGTCGAATTTAAAATGATGCCAATATACCAAATAGACAATTATTCTTACCTACAAATGCCTATTCAAATCCTATTCAAGAACCATCAAGTGAACGAGGAGTAAATTTAAATAAAAGAGGGAACAGTAGAGAGGAAAACTAGATGAGGAGGTCACAACGGAAAGAGAGATCATCATATCAAATTAGAGTTAAAGTGATCAATTAGAAAAGATCCAATCGTACGTGAAACGTGTGAGAAATCTTGTTACTTCAGGACAGAAAATTAGAAAGTGAGAGATGGCAAAGATCATTTTAATAAGTTTGAAAATGACCGGGAATTATATATATATATATATATATATATATATATATATATATATATATATATATATATATATATAATTCCCGGGGAGTAGTTCGCAGGATGAAGGTGTTCGTGTGGAATTTACTTTTTACTGGTGGAATATACAGGAATGTAGGAGATTTGCTATAATGTGAGTGGCATGACGGGTCCTGGTGCTGAAATTTAGAAATGACAAAACCAAGGAATGAAGTTCATCTGAGCACTTTCCATAGAAGTATCCAATTACACTCATTCGCTTACTATTCCATTGGTAAGGCGGTAATTCTATTTGGGCAAATTCCCTAAAATCGCTACGATCTGTAAGAGTCTCCCAAGAGGAGGCTTTCTCGATAATTATAATCTTAACGTTTTGAAAACTCGGGTCAGTAGTTATCTATCTTCAGCCACCTCATTCAGTAATTGTTTGCCTTGAGTGAACTTTGGGCCTTGTATTGCATAGACAAAAGTATAAAATGGGAAAGAAATACTACAACATAGGCCTTCTACAGGGCGCAGCAGAATTACTTCCAATAAGGCAGATGAAGACACCATTCCCACTAATTTATTACCATTATGTGGCAGGTATTTCTGGAAGGTATATGTGGGATATATTTTTGCCGCACACTGTATAAAATTAATATCTACTATTAGAGAATTTTGGAAGATTTATATCTAGAATGTTATCAGTATCCTCTCGTATAAGGGTCATTCCAGACAGATTCAACAAGGGTCAATCCTGAAGGTCCTCTGATTTCATCCAAGTTTTCACCAGTTAAAATTTTCCTGACCATTTTGTTATCTCATTAAAAATTCAGGAAGATATTGAAAGTTTTGAAAACATTGAATTTTCTTGTTTTTTGGAGATATCTCACAGAAAACTTCCATTTCTTGTTTTTGGAACACTTTTTTCTTCATCACATCCATTATGAGTCTCCCAAATTGAAACAACTAATCACACTCTTCTGTTAGTTGTTGCTAAAATCGCAGCTGAAATTTTAAAAATGCACAAAAACAGTTAAAATCACTACATGATGACACATGCAAACTACCTAATCTTCTCTCATAATGCTGTGTTTATGAAAAACTCCACAAAAACGACAATAAAACAGGTCCCCTCAAGCTGCGTTTCTGAGCCACAGGAGGACGAAAAGGGCGAGAAATGGAATAAAATCTGCATTTTTCAGTTGTTGTAACACGTTTTCACCTGGCGAAAACCAAGTAAAATTATACATCTGAAATACAATTGTGAATAAGAGTGTAGAAAATTTGAAATAAAAGACTGATGGTGCCGATTCAACTACAGACTAATTTTTAATTAAGAGCCTGCTTGCACCACCGGGGATAAAGGAACGCACCTGAACTTCGTGAAAATATATATGAAAATATTTTCAAATACTTTGAAAAGTGTGCATATCAAAAATATATATACAGGGTGTATCGAAAATACTTTTACAAACTTTGGGTGGGGGGGTTCCAGGCACAAAAACAAGGATAAAAGTACATATAAACATATGTCCGCAAATATTTTCACAGGCGCACAAACGTATACACAAACACAAAAAATATAGAGAAAACATACACTAATGCTAAATGTACATAAAAGGAAAAATAGAAAACTATAAGCAGTAAGATGTTGTTACCCTCTCTGAAGAGTGGATGGACAATTCTATCTAAGAAACTCCGGAGATGGGAGGCTGAAGGTAACATCAATCAGCTAAGTGACAGAATTTGCTTATATATATATATATATATAAAATATATAATTGGTAAACGGAATGAATTCCAATAACCAAAATTACTATTCTTAAAAAGAGTGCTCAATACAAAGTAGAGCAGATATAATTATTTTATAAAAAATTTATAACATAAGTATGTTATAAAAATCACTAATTTTGTTTCTAAACACACTCTGTGTCTTATAATGTTGAAAAGAAAATAAATGTTTTAAAAGTTTCAGATGAATTAACGATCCTACACTCCACAAAAACTAGAATAACCAATCAAAACGAAAACAGGATTCCTTGACCAAAATCCTGCTATTATAGCTATTTAGATCTTTAAATACGTGTAATATTAAAATAATTTTTACTAACTAATAATTATAAATTTATATGATAAAATTTAATATTAAAATTAAAACTGGCAATTTTAAAAACCAAATTTAATCACTATTAAGTTTAAAAACTACAAAATTATTGAAAAAAAAAAAAAATATATATGTTTATTCAATTCATTTCTTCATTGAAATTACGTCTGACAAGACAAAAAGCTACAATTCGTCCGGTCATCTGATAATACATGTATATATTTTTTCTTTTCGTTTTTATTTTAAAGTTTGTGAATATGGTTTTAAACTCAGTGACACAACAAAAACACAATCAGATTATAATACATACGCATCCAGACATAATTAGATACATACACACACACACACACACACACACAATATAACACACACAAAAAAAAAAAAAAAAAAAAAAAAAGAAGAGGTGGGGGAATACGTTGAACAACTCCACAGCCCTGGCGAAAAAAAAAGGAACGTGGAAACTAAACTTATACACACACACAGTTAAATGTGAATACACTCTACATACACATAGACACCGATATGTACATAGACATTGAAATCACAACCAGTAAATATTTCAGACTTAAATAAATGCTAACCACTTATTGAATTATAACTTAAGGGAGCAAATATATAAAGATAAAAATGTTTAAAATAATATTATTTAATATATTAAAACGAAAACTCTAAAACAATAAATATCAATAAAATATATATATATTATTAATCATATAAGTTGATAATAGTTTCATTATATATTTGGCAAAAGAAAAACAGGATAAAAGAAATCACAAATATATACATATATATATATATATATATATATACACGGCAACAAAAACAAATTAACACACATAAAAAAAAAAAAAAAAAATATATATATATATATATATATATTCATACATACATAATTACAGAAATACACACGAATAAATATATAAACATAAACATATACGTACATATACATTCTATGATAATTACATATGACATATACATATAAACCTAAATACACACACATATACACACACATAGACTTTTAGGTGGGATATATAAAAACAGTCATGATATACCAAAGTTTCCATACCCATACACACAAACTCATACATAATAGGTTTCCAACACACACCTATATATATATACATACACAAACATACATAAAATATATACACACATACATACATATCTACAAATAAAATATATATATCCATAAATATATCTACCTGCAATAACAACCACCCATATATACATGCATACATAAAAATACAACAACTTTCAACCAAATACATATATAAACGAACTAACATATAGATACATAAATATACCTTCAAACATCAACACACAGCAATATACATATATCTAACATACAAATATATAAACACATTCATACAAAACAGAAATATACTTAAATATAAATATACATACACAATAAAATAGGACATACAGATATATATATACACATACGCATATATAATACACACATACACACATACACATACATATATATACACAAAGCTGAAAACAAGGGCATTTGGTCGCACCCAATCTAGTGAACCATGCTGGCTAACCATTATACTGGGTACTCATACACACACACACACACACACATACACATAATACACAGGATACATATATATGCATATATATATATATCAACCATATACACACATACACACATATATATATATATATATACATATATATATATACAAACATATATATATATATCTCATACATACATACATATATACACATACACATACAAATATATACATATACACACAAATACATACATATGGCAAATATACAGTACACAATAATTATTAACCTTTTCTCTCATAATCTACCTTATTTTCCCATAATATATATATACATATATACACACAAACACCCTCACATGTAAAAAAAAAAAAAAAAACCAACCTACACATTCCTCAGTGCAAATACTCTAACCAACACATAAATAAAATATATATATTTACACCAACACTGATAACACTATGCAGGTAAACAATACACACTTATATCGTAAGTATGACCATTATGCAATAAAAAATACTAATCTATTAAAAATACAGCGACATATCATTATCATTTAAAGTATAAACCCCTACACTAAGTTAAATTTATAACGGTGTTTACAATTTACTGTCAGTTCATATCTTTGATTTAAAGATCAGCCTTGTTTTTAAATCTAATAATTTCAAATTTTTCATTAAGGCATAGGTAACATGGGGTATATAGGGAGTTACAAGTACGAGCTTTCGTAACCAAACTCCATTTAATCGTAGGTGTTTTGTTCTTATCTTTTAGATTCAAAAATACTTGGATAATGAAGTCATGTACCTATATTCACTGTGATTAAAGGATTGCATATGCCCCCGCCAGCGTTCCTTGAATGTTTTCATAGTAGAACCAATGTAAAAACTTCTTTATATTTGGATTTTCAATTGTTGAAATAGTACCAAAGATAGACTACAGAAGTAATACATAGTTTTTTGTAGTGGACAATTATTCGGATTCCTACAATTACATAAGTTGTTATTTGTATTCTTATAGTTAGTATTGCAGTTAGTAACCTGTTGATTAGTCAAGCCTTTTGAATTCCTATATGTAGTTTTTAAACTTAATAGTGATTAAATTTGGTTTTTTAAAATTAGTTTTTAATTTTTAATATAAATTTTATCATATAAATTTATAATTATTAGTTAGTAAAAATTATTTTTAATATTACGTATTTAAAGATAAATAGCTATAATAGCAGGATTTTGTTGTCAAGCTTTTGAATCTTTCTGTACTTCGTTTTTGATTGGTTATTCTAGCTTTTGTAACAATGCTCCCCTAAGTGTAGGATCGTTAATTCATCTGAAACTTTTAAAACCATTTATTTTCTTTTCAAACCATCACTTGATAAGACACAGAGTGTGTTGAAACCTATTTTTGTAGTGATTTTATAACATACTTATGTTATAAATTTTTATAAAAAAATAATTATATATATATATATATATATATATATATATATATATATATATATATATATATATGCTTTATTTTAAGATATTACATCAAAGGCATGTAAAAATGATACACAATTACCAGACAACAGAAAAATCTTTGTATCACAAAACATCTATAAATGTAACCAGGGTGAGTTTAAAATTATGCCAATATACCAAACAGACAATTATTCTTACCTACAAATGCAAGAATAAAACTTCATGAACAAATTTAAAGCAACACTAAATAGATCATAACCCCGAACACAAATAAACAACATGCACACATAATGTTCAAAAAACAGTGGTTGAACCACTCATATATATACGTATATGCTCAAACTTGTCTATATTATTTAATGAAACATGCATCAATATATATATATATATATATATATATATATATATATATATATATATATATATATATATATATATATATATATATATATATATATATATATATATATATTTATATAATATATATATATATATATATATATATATATATATATATATATATATATATATATATATGTGTAATATAACATATATAATATAATATAATTATAATACCTGGGAAAGCTTTATGAATTCACCCCTTCTAAAGTCCAGCTAAATATTAGTAAGTCTTGTTTCAGTAAGGCATTTTTATCTCCAAATGTTTCTTAAAATCTAAAAATATTTTCCGGCTTTGAATAATCTGCAACAGGTTGATAAGCCGTAAAAAGAAATTAATCCAAGAATATAGCATCTGAATAAAGAACAAAAGTATGACCTTTAGTCGTAAATAATTTCAGATTGAGTTTACCAAATTTAATCTTCAAAACAAAAAACAATTGCATCTTTGAATCGATTCATCCAATCTAAGGCGACAATGCCACCAACATGCGAACGTCTAATGAAAGGGAAATAAAAAGCCGGAAAATATTTTATAAGAAGCCAGAAACTCGATCCTAAACATAGAACAAGGGATAAACCTCTACTCCTGTTCAAATGACCGAGGAGAGGGTGTGAACCAGATGATAGGCGAACCTATCATTTATATATTCATCATTGTTTGCAATGTCGGTTATGGCGTATTCTTGCCAGTCCACTACCATTTGGGTTGACAATTTTCGTATGTAACCCCCTTTTACCTGTTATGATATATTTAAGGAACGGTATTACAATTAATTTAGAAAAATGGTTAAAATACAGATGAAGGTAAGAAAATAATTATATAATCAATATGTTAATTTTTCGTACTACTTCAAATGAAAGGTTTGGAAGCAAAATCCCATCAATACTGAAAAGAGCTATAACAGCTACTGGATTGAAAAAATTCTTTTCAGGGAAATTTATTAATTAATTATTAATTTAGAATTCAGTAGTAATGTCTGCTCAATCAAAGAATGTCAAATGTTCCTTGTAAGATAATAGCTAGAGATTAGAATAGATACTGTACTTTAATCCCAGCGTGATCGTTAAAGATTTAAGAAAAGTTTGACTCGAATGGTACTGACTGCTGAGTCAATGAATTCCAAATGTTTACTTGTAGGAGAAACAGCTAATATTATCCCGACCATTAGAGATGAGAAGAACGGATACAATATATTTGGTATTTGCTCATCCCTCACCGCGTCAAAGAGATATGGGACAACGCCGTTTGAATGTCGGGGAGCAAAATTACGTGCACATGGGTCAAGGCCGAAAATTGCCCAGTCCCCGCAACCGTTTTGATGCAATGAGGGAGGTTCTGCCGTACAATTGGAATATCAGGGATAGAGGCATTCCTCATTTATTTGTTGTGTTCTGTCTGGAGGCAGAAACACAACTGAAAGAAAAAACGTAGTTTTTCTGTCCGAAGGCAGATACTACACTTTGATCCCATTTAGAAGATCAACGAAGTAAAAGAAAGCGTAACTGGCTGCTCGGTCAATGGATATTTGTAAGGAGACGACTATTTTTTTCATTACCATTAACATCCGGCTTTGTACCGAATTTAAACAGAATTTAGGAAATATGTAGAAACGGCTAAAACCGAAATTAAATAATAAAGCCATTTAAGAATGGCTTATTTTCTAAGACGATGCCAAATAGCAAACAAGAGATTTACAAATCTTTGAAACCACAAAACGTGCGATATATATTCAAATGATTACCCCAGTCCTCACAGCGATGGTTGGAATATATCACTGTTAAGAACTTGCATAAACACTCTTACCATATAGTGTCTTATTTACCTGTTTTTATCTTTAAAACCCCCACATTTATGTCGCCAGCGCAAAAGAGCTCTTTGCACTGGTGACACCATGTATCAGTGTTTTATTTGAGTGAGAAGCTCTCGAAGGAATTATGGAAATAGGATAATTTTCAGGAATCGAGAATAAACTAAAAACATGAAAAACAGATTAGTGAATAATAGTGTATCAGAGACAAAAATGCTAATGATAATATTAGCCGTTTCCTCATAAGGAAACATTAAGCATTCTTTGACTGAACAGCCAGTGTTACTGTGAGTTAAAATTTATTAAAAATCGTTCTCTTCAAACAAAATTTGAGGAAAATAGATTTTTCAACCCCAATAGCTGCTGTCGTGCTTATCAGTATAGGTGGAGGTTTCCTTCCTAACTTTATGTTTGAAATAGCGTGGAATGTCATCATCAATATTATAGCATTAGTTTCTATTCGGGTTACACGCACTATCCATTTTAGTTACTGGTCCTGTTGGTAATCCTCAAGTGAGGTGTTTTTTTCTTATTTGGTACAGTTCTTTGCTTGAGATTCTGTAGCACAATTCTACAATATTCGAATAATTATGATGTTTGCCAAAACCCAGAGGCTTCGCTGACTGAAAGCTTTTTTACACCATTGATCTTAGAAATCGGTTGTATACAACTGTTTAGGTATTTCTGAGCGGGTTTGACGCCTTGCATGACATCCATATGAAAGTCTTGGTCCTTATTTTCTCTTCGCGTTTGTGTTAACCATTTTGGTTGTTGCTGTAGTTGAAAGTCCTCAAGTGACTGGTGTGGTGTCTGTTATTTGGTACAGCTCTTGGTTTGTGATGCTTTAGCACAAGTTCACGAACTTTGAATAACGATGGTCCCAGCTAAAACACCAGGCTTTAATTGCTCGAATCTGTTTTAAAATATTTAAACGAGAAATGTTTTGTATACAGCTGACAGTTTAGATATTTTGCCATGCATCGCATCCAAATGAAATTCTCGAGCTCATGAGGCAGTTTAAGAACGAGTTTTTAGGTTAATGTATTGGTTCTATAGCTACTTGCGGTATTAATAAAGTTTAATATCCTATATACACTAGTAACATGCGACTTTTGAAGACGTAATTTAGAAGTTAATTTTAAGAGGGTCGCGTTATACATGAGACATTAAATTAGCGTATATACCGCTGGTCCTGGCTACGCTGTTGACCAAACTATTTATTTACTATAATCAAAAAGTATAGCTGTATTTAAAATAAACATAATTTTGGCAAAACTGATGTTTTACTTAACTGCATCTAATAAAGCATGTAATATTCACATATTAGGTTATATAATACAAACATAGCGAATATGCATCTTTTCCATTGTTTAAGATGTTTAACTATTTCTTGTTCGGTTTTTTTTTTTTGACGGTACGCGTTTCCGCAACGAGTATCATATTACTAAATTTACTTTTATCATTCTCTTTTAATTTTTAACTTATTTTTACTAGAAGATGCAATAAAGAGATAGAAGAAAAGAAGTTAGTATAATGTAATTTAGTCTCTTAAAAAAGAACTCTCATGATACACAAGATACACGATAAAATTATTTTTTTAGAAGTGAAAATCTGGAGGTTGCACGATACGTCAGATCAAGCGTTACACGAGTATCTACGGTAATAGTAAAAATATATAGGCTAAGAATCATATAATAAGGACTTCACAAAATCGAAAAAAACTAATGATTTTATAACTATTAAAAGATGGCGGCACAGGGGAAAATAATATCAATTTAATACCGACTAACATAAAGAAAAGGGAAGAAGGGTAAATGAAATCAGAAAAAAAAAAACAAAAAACAAATTCATCTAATACTTGAATCATTTCTTCTTGTATCTGTTGTGTTCGTTCAGGACAGTGGCAATCATAGCTGTCCGTTTTTTGTGGTTCTAAACAAGTATATGCTCTGAGTATCCCATTCAATCACTGCCCTGCCATCCATTTACATGAACTCGTAATGTAGCTACTTCCCTCTTGATTTCAGCGTGTGTGAGTTAAATTCGCCAGGCCCTCATTCCTCAATATATGTCCCTGACATTTCAATTGTCTCTTTATATGTAAAAGTGTTCTATTTTCTTTTAATTTTTTTTCTTCCTGAGTCTGAGGATCCTTTTGTGGAACTGCATCTTGAAGCACGTATCTTCATCTGTGAGGAAATTTTCCGGTATTCTTTTTTATTGAAGGATCGACATAACATCGGTTTTAAATGGTATTTTCCTACATCTTTATACTTTGTTTATCATCTGGAAGATATTTTTCGCTATTCCATTACATCTCCGGATCCCTGCACTATACATTAATATAAAAAATGCATTACTTTGAATAAATAATAAACAATTACATCAATAATAACTGCCGTTCGTATCAGCGTAGGGCGGCAAGTTAGTCCCTTTTGGAGACGACTGCACAGGCACATTTGTATTTGTTCAACACACAGTGTGTCCACCTGTGGATTATTCTGCAACTATTCTGAGCGGGCCTTAGTTACAGTTTCTGGGAGAGAGCGCATTATGTGGCCTGATCAACAGTCTGAATAAGGCCAGTACACTCAATCCCTCGGTCACGATGACTTGTGACTTCGTGCTGGCACAGCCATCTACGGCTATCAAATAGTTTCGTCTACCCAGTTTCACTCACAAGACTTGTTTTCAGTCACTCCGGGGTCTTGCACGCTGGAGTCGCTTCCCTAGGCCGATAACTTCTGGACAAATCGGTGTCTTCTGGACAAATCGACCAATGGTGAGATTCGAATCCGGGAAGCAAACGTGCTAACCACTCAGCCACGTGGCCATTGTTCTAACCACTTAGTTACGTGCCCATTGTTCTAACCACTCAAACACGTGCCCATTGTTCTGACCAGTTAGCCAAGTGGCCATTGTTCTAACCACTCAGCCAAGTGGCCATTGTTCTAACCACTCAGCCACGTAGGCATTGTTCTAACCACTCAGCCACGTAGCCATTGTTGCAACCACTCAGCCACGTGCCCATTGTTCTAACCACTCAGCCAAGTGGCCATTGTTCTAACCACTCAGCCACGTGCCCATTGTTCTAACCACTCAACCATGTGCCCATTGTTCTGACCAGTTTGGCCATTGTTCTAACCACTCAGCCACGTGCGTGCCCGTTCATTGTTCTAATCACTCAGTTAGCCAGTAACCACTCAGCCACGTAGGGCTCATTGCCATTCTAACCACTCAGCCCAGCCATTGTTGTAACCACTCAGCCACGTGCCCATTGTTCTCACCACTCAGCCACGGGCCCATTGTTCTAACCACTCAAACCGTGCCCATTGTTCTGACCAGTTAGCCAAGTGGCCATTGTTCTAACCACTCAGCCAAGTGGCCATTGTTCTAACCACTCAGCCACGTAGGCATTGTTCTAACCACTCAGCCACGTGGGCATTGTTTAACCACTCAATCGTAGCCATTGTTGCAACCACTCAGCCATTAACCACTCAAGCCAAGTGGCCATTGTTCTAACCACTCAGCCACGTGCCCATTGTTCTAACCACTCAACCATGTGCCCATTGTTCTGACCAGTTAGACAAGTGGCCATTGTTCTAACCACTCAGCCACGTGCCCATTGTTCTAACCACTCAGCCACGTGGTCATTGTTCTAATCACTCAGCCACGTAGCCATTAGGCATTGTTCTAACCACCAGCCACGTAGCCATTCATGCAGCCATTGTTCTCAGCCACGTGCCCATTCAGCCACTCAGCCCATTGTTCTAAACACTCTGCCACACGTGACCATCCCTTACTTCAATAAAACATGTATTTCAAGCGTCTTGGTTTTATTAAATTCTTTTTATATATTGTAATCCTGTTTTTCTTTTCGTTTCAAATCAACGATTGGAAACGCGAGATATCTAAGACAATTGTTCGTGTACACCTTAAGAAAATGGATTTTTATCTAAAATGTCAAAGCATTTTTTTTTTTCAGCTGAACTTTCAGAGATGGTCACGGACTATTGTGTGAGTGTAACCGTTTCAAACAAGACAAATGGATTAACTGACGGGGTAACTAATCCCTCAAGACATCGACTTATTAGTCTTCTTTCTCTTTTTGCTAAAGTATCAGGTGTTCGAATCAACATAGTTAAACATCTCACTTTGCACGGCCCTCTTTCATACAAACAATATGGCTTTCACTTCTCTTCGTTAACTATATATGTATTAACGTGTTTACAGTTGAAAGTGTCTGACAAGTTATTGATAAGAATATTGAAATTGTAGCTGTTGCATTAGATAATTCGGAGCCGTTTGACATGTGGGTCTTCTTTAAAATAGTTATGGTGTTTCACTTTATAAAACTCTTATTATCAAATCGCAAAATCAAAGTTCTCTTGAGCAGCCATTTTTCATCTTTTTATATTAAAATATGATTGTTTCTATCGCTTTATATCTGTATCTACGTGGTTTCTAATATTAATCAATGACCTTCGCCTGTCATCATATCTCGACTCGCAATTAGATTAAGTCTATTTTATACTTTTGTTCATAATCAACTTTGGATATGTATGGATAGTTGGGACTTAATGACACAAAAACTCACACGAAATTTTAGATTCTTAGCTTTAAAAACGTTTTGAGAAATTAAAAATCGGCATTGAAAATGCTTTTAAAAATCAATTGATTTTGGCATTATTTAATTGGAAATTGTTAACAGTAAGTAAAACAGTTTACTATTTTAATAAATACATTTTATATTGCATAAAAACTAATTCGATCCAAATATTTAAATAATCATATCATCAAAATGTTCAATATAAGAGCCTTTACAAACAAAGGAAGATCATATGGTTTCTTGCAAGAATGTACCTTTATCTTACTTCGAATTCGTAAACAAAACACGTGGTTCAGTTGTTAATTTCACTGCTTTTTCAACATTCTGAGAATGTGAAAGAAAATCAGGCAACTCTAATTTTGTGTTTTTATAAGAGACTAGCAGCATGGCCCGGCGTTGCCCGTGCTTGATTCCAAAATCGTATGGCTCATACAGCAATCGCTATCACTTGACTTAAAATATTTGTAGCACCTTGCATTATTAGAAATATTCATAGAAATATGATTTAATTTTTTTACTCGGTTTACTAAACAGGTTGTTGATTTTTTTAAAACGGAAAATAATTGAGTTGAAAATAATTCACTAAGATTGTACTTAGACGATCCTAAGAAAAAGAAGAAGGAAGGGGAAAGAGGAAAAAAAAAAGCAAAAAAAGGTCGAGAAATACAAAAGCGGTCATTAACAAAAAACATGAGTCAGAAAGATATCTTAGCTAGCATGTTGACCGAATTTTTTAAAGACAATTGGAAGAATAAATTAGAAATAATAAAAAAAAAGAAAGGGAAAAGACATGATATCAAAACGGGCCGCTTGATGAAAACCAGATATCGGTCAAAGCATCTAGCCTACTTTTTGCGTAGAAAGACATCTTATCAATTTGGATAAAAAAATTTTTGAAATCTTAATCAGAGAAAAAGTGTCTTTTGGGTTGACCGGTGGAACGGTATACAGATTCTGACCTGTTAAAATTAGAACCCCCACATTGACGAGTGAAAGATGTTTTCAATTCAGATAAATTAAGATTTTCTGACTGCCGGGACTGACAAAAACAAGAGGTGAAAAAAAACGATTGTCTCAGATCACAGATGGCGACAATATTCTTTCCTGAAGTCACAAATAATTAGCGGCAGGCTGTGTTGACAAAACCCAGGTGGGAGAAAAAGCCAAGATTATCATTTTTCGTACGTGCGAAAAAATTTATTTTTTTTTTTTAAAAACAAGAACGATGTAACCACGCCCGAACGGAGGAGAAAGGATGCTCGATCAATAACAATTGGTCGGAAACGGTCACGTGATCTGCAGAAAAAGAAGAAAGAAATGCCCGATCAGGAACCATTGGTCGAAAAACGGTCACCTGACATACGAGAGACTAAGAGAGATGGGTGTGCACCTCCCACAAAAAAAGGCACTGTGAGGAAGTAGGGGTGAAAACAAAGCGATAATGAGAAATCAAAAATAATGCGACTTTTGGATTATCGAGAAACCCCTGACGCCGACAGACCCCCCCAGTTTGTTGCGGCGTCAATAAAAAGCAGGACCCCAGTCGACAGAAATCAGTTGGAGTGGGTTGCAGCTGGACCGCGGGCAGGGAAAAGCCTGAACGCGGGCATGATTCAAAAAGAATCCTCAGACAAGAAATCCTTCCAGCCCAAGTCGAAGACAGAAGAGTTCAGCCCCGGACGGCAGCGAGAAGAGTTCAGCCCGGACGGCAGCGAGAAGAGATCACCTCGGACGACAGAGAGTTGCGGCTGAGTTGCGGCAAGAGATCCTTCCAGCCCAAGTCGAAGACAAGAGAACTTCCAGCCTAAGTCGACGAAGAAGAAGAAATACAACCCAAGTCGAAGAGAAGAATCAACGAATGATCGATAGAAATTAGCCCCAGTGTCGAACCAAACCACACTCCGACATACACAATTCTAAAGAGTAGGCAATTCGAAATCTTTAGGTTGTGTGATAGAAGCTTGGTGCCATAGTCCACAGAGCGGGTTGGGAAATGAGAACAATTTTGTTTTTTATGTAACGGACATTAAGATATAAAGGTTGTTACCATTTTTTTTTTTTCATCAGCAATCTTTTTGTCTCGTGAGTTTATTTTTCTCTTTTATTTGTGTTTTGCCACCCCGTCGGACTCAACTTGTATCGGCCCCAATCCCTGCTGGTCCCGTCTGTCTAAGATCTAAACACAGCGTGGGTAGACAGACCGGAGATCGGTACAGTTGCTTTAGTGACCAGGTATTGGAAGCGAGTCAGGAAAGGCGAGGCTGGTGATCATCTGACCAAGGGGTTGGAGCGGCACGCTTGGACCCAGGAGGAGCGACCAGGAGGAGCGACGTCACCGTTGGCGCCGTAACCAAAGGATCCGACCCTGGGCCAGGTGTGTAACCGTCACATATTTTTGCCCTTCATTGCCTTTAAAGGAGTGCCCTTTGCCGTGCTGATGTTGCTACATGCCTTACTTCTTGCCTATCTCATACTGCGAATTTGGTTCTAAGCTCTATACTAAACATTAAATCTGTTACGAAAAAAGAACTAAACAAAATGAACACAAAACGATCAGCTTTAAAAAAGGAGTCGTAACTGGAAAAGCCGAATGAAAAAAGAATGTTAACAACAAATACTTTTTCACACCCAACCCAGTTCTGCCGAATCAGAATCAACGTTGAATGAGCCAATTGGAGTAAAGTGCCATGCAGATATAAATTTTTCCCACTTGTGATGAATGCAGCTATCGATTTTTTTTGCATGCTAGCATGCTAGTTAATATTTGTGTCAGTCAGATGTTGGCTCTCACGCTGGCCAATAGAATCTTCCTGCCTATTCGTGGCAGCCAGCTATAGGCTCTCACACTCTGGCCAGTAGAAAATGGCCGCAAACAACATGAAAACTGCCGTAGAAGCATGAAAAAAATCGATTATTTCCACTATCGATGGGAGTTTGGGAAATGCTAAATGGGTCTTGGCCTTTCCACTAAGTTGGAGCATGTGCATGTAAATTTTGGTGCAAATCCGTCGAACATTGAGGCCGTGCATTCGTTACACACACACACACACACGCACACACACACACACACACACACATCCTGCCTTTTATAGATAGAAATGCTAGGAGTTTACATTCTGAAAAATTTTCAGTGGTTGCAGATTCTCAAATTCCAATTTCGGATAGATTAGTTCTGACTAATACAAGACTTTATAGTTGATGGCTAGTATTTCATTCAACCTTTTCTTGGATGGCATCCAACTTCTGAAAGGATATAAAATCAACTTCTATTTTAATTAAACAATCCATACCCATTTTATTCCATTTTTTAATGAATATAACTGAACGACTATTCTTTAAATGCAGATTTCTGTATTTCTACTTCATGAACAGAAGATTTTCCAACAGCTACATGCTTCACTTCCAATTCCTCTGACTGCAAATACAACACGATCTCAGGTAACAGAGCAAAAGCATTATATTCGATGTTCTTGAATGCAATATTTTCAATTTCTTTAGACTGTTTCTTAATCCTTTGGATCATATTGAATATATACAGCTGCTGGTTATGGAATTTGCTAATCCTCTTAATCCCAAACCAGCTCAGTCCATATATTTCATTAATGAATTTAATAGGTTGGGGAAGATTTTCATGAAATTCTGAAGGGTATGTATCTCTTCCCGCATACACATTATGTAGCAATTTTCCAAGCAGTAAATGTAGAGTTAAGTTTACCGTTGAAAATCTCCAAGCTATATTGTAACCCCAATCCCCTCATTTTCAATATATGTACCATATTATCAAGAAGACCACTGATTTTTTTTATAAAATCTACTTGTGGCAAATCATGATAGTCCGTTTTACACAATTTACTTAGTGGGTTTCTAAAAGCAGTTGGGTTTCTTGTTGTACATATCTAAAAATTGCTCTAAATGGTAGCTAATTCAGATGTAATAAACATGCAGTTTTTATGTAATTTTCGATGGAGATACTTCTGCAGAACAATTACAAAGTCTGCCTAACATCCAGTATTTGTATATGTGTTATGCAGAAAAAACAGCTTTAAGGCTGTCTGTATTATGATTTTTTTTATCAAAACACTAAAAGCTTTTGCTGGAACAACGCCGGTCAAGCATCTTTTGTTGCAATAAGTCAAGTATTTTCCAGTTTCAATTCCTGTTACTTGAATAAAGGTTAAATAGTGTTCTGGAAGCCTTTCTTTTTTTTAGCTTAATGTCATCCGTTTCCCCTATAACTTCTTTATACAACAAAGTTTATTTATTAATGTTCTCATCTTGATTAAATAGTCAATCTTTTGAAAACCTTCAAGATGTATTTCATATCTCATTATTTCTATTTTAGCCTTTCTCCATATATTTTTCTCTTATCTATTACAATGTTTGTAAACTTCAAACGTCGATTCAAAAGGCCTATAGCCTGTTCATGCAAAAGAAAGGCCTTAGCAAGAGATGCACAGATTATTTCAAGTGCATATCTCGAAAGTTTTAGAAGACAGTATGGTGTACTTTGGTGCCGACCAAGTTCAAAATACTTCTTTACTGGTAGGCAACTGTGGAACACAATTTTAACTTGTGATGTAGATACAAATATTGAGTCTACTTGCTGCTTTTCCATGTTTGCCTGTAACCTTTCTTTTTCAGCTGCACATTTTAAAACTTTTTAAGTTTCTTTATCTATAAATATTCTCTTCTGGAACTAAGCACAAAAGATTAGGCATACATTGAATTATTAACAGAATATAAAGAAAATTAAATTTTATTTTCTTTGTTACATTTTACAGCACTGTCATCACAACTTTGAACTCGAAGTTGACATCTGCAAGCCCAAATGTTAAATAATCTATCCAGCTTTTCATATAATTATTGAGTTTGCTTTAGAAAGAGATTTCCTATTCATTTCATGTACCTGAAAACTTTGTGTGCGCATTATCTTACGTTTTTCTTCAGACATTTTAATAAAAGGGTTGAAAAAAAATTTCTTCGCTGTTATAAAGAAAAAAAATACATTTTCTTAAAAATATTACATGCCATGAACTGCGATGAAATGAAAGTTTAATTAAAGAAATTATTAACTCGCGAAGAAGGGTTTTCCAAACATATCAGCTTATTCAAATTTTATCGATTGGTTTGCGAAATTGTAAATCTCGACAAAATATTAGCGATAATTTCAACAATAATAAATACTGTGAGGATCTCAACAAAAAAATCTAGTTCTTGAGAAATGCTTAAATCTATTATGGTAAAAGGCTTTTGATGCAAAGATATTATATATTTCAGCATAGCAGTCATTAGAAACAAAGACAAGACTACTGAACGGTTATGAAATATCAGTCCTTCCATATAACAGTGAATGCTAGACGACTTCCTCATAGATGAAGTTGAGACTTTAAACAACAGAAATGTGGTTCTACAGAAGGATACTGAGAATATCATAGACGAACGTGTGAGCAACGACAAAGTTTTAGAGGTAATGTAAACAAAAAGGACACTTGTAATTAACATGACGAAGAAAAAGTTGACATTTCTAGGGCATATACTGAGGAAAAAAAAGGCTTAGAAAATTTGATACCCACGGGACAAGGTAAGAGGAAAACAACGCACAACTTACCAAGTGAGTCTTGGGTAAATGAATGATGCAAGAAAGTTTAGGAGAAATAGGAAAAATACAAAATTTGTTGAGGGCTACGCAGGAGACATGGAATTTTGGAGAGCCATAATCGACGACTACTACTACTACTACTACAACTACTACTACTACTACTACTACTACTACAACAACAACAACAACAACAAGAAGAAGAAGAAGAAGAAGAAGAAGAAGAAGAAGAAGAAGTTTGTGATTCTGCTCCTTTTCAATGAGTCAGATTTAGAATGGGGCTTGAAGACTTTCAGGATAGGTCTATAATTGCTATAACCGGAATTGGTTGAAGAATGTCCTGATTTGATTGATTGATTGATTCGCTTTCTACGTTTTATCAACATTTTGCAGGTTATTTACAATCAAAAAATAGTTTTAGATTGTAGAATTTTTGCTGGGGGAGATAATGGTTTAGTGATACCAGTCTTACTGATTAATCCATAGCTGGGGAAAAAAGGTGGATTCATACGTAATAGGAATTTGATAAACAAACAAGAAATTATAATGTGGATATAAAGTGGGGGATCAATTTCGGATTACACTCAATATATAAAATGATCCCTCATAGTGAGGCCACGGAAGTTTCTATACACTGTATTCTACGAAATATAAATATATATTTTTTTTAAATATGTGTGTAGATGATCAGATTTTAGATTTAATTAAGTGTTAGGTAAATTGATAATTTGAAAAGTGTTATGGAAATTACTAATCGGGAAAACGAAACAGAGGTATGCGACATTGTATAAAATAACAAAAGATTTCTTAGTGTAAGTAAAGAAGAATTGAATTCATGCAGAAAGTAGTCTACCAGTGTGAAAGATAAATCTCCATAGTCACTGATATTTCAAATGAGTCAGTCTTCCGTTAGAAAGAATTCTCTTCCGAATAAAATGAAGAATTCAGTAAGGAGTGAAATTATTTTTGGCTTCAAGATTTCTTGGTGGATGCAAAGAAGAATTAAATTCCTGCAGGAGGTAGTCTGCTGGCGTGAAAGAAAAATCTCTATAATCACTGATATTTCAAATGAGCGAATCTTTCGGTAAAAAGAATTATTTTCCGACATAATTCAGTAAGGTGTGAAATTATTTATGCATGCAAAGAATCAACCAAGTCAAATCGCCTGTGTTATGCCTGTAATAGAAAAAAATAGTATATTGGGTTGGTGGATAATTATCAGGCGTTTCTGTATGCGAGTTATTTATAAAAATATAAAATAAAAATTGCTGTTTTGCTTCTTTTTTTAAATAAATATATTATTTCATTTTCAGATTATAAAAATGTGTGTCGATAATCAAACTCTCCGGAATAATCATTTTAAAATGTTATTATTGAATTGGTATGTTTCTTTTGTCATATTAAATATAGTTTAAAACCCCTGATATTTATGCACCAACCCAATACATTGAAGTAATATGGAAGAATGATTACGTATCAAAGCCATGTGAAAAGAAAATAGACAATAAAAGATATATGGTGTAAGGGAACTGACTATGATGTGCTACTTGATGACTCTCTTACTTTTAATAAAGCAATTGTATTGGCAGTGACAAATCAAAGACACAAGATGGCCAAAAACATTTTATATTATAGTATTGCAATTCCAAGTCGTTTAGACAAGAAAATTATTTTTCAACACCCTATTTATTAATATTTTATTTTAATTCCGCTTCTTTTATTAATAATCTGTCTTATTGATACATTTTTCATTAGTATTCTCTTTTCTTGATTCCTATTCTTTTATCAATATTCTCTCTTCTTGATTCCAATTCTTTTATCAATATTATCTCTTCTTGATTCCTATTCATTTATTAATATTCTCTATTTATCATTCCTATTCATTTATTAATAATCTCTCTTCCTTATTCCTAATCATTTACTAATATTATCTCTTCTTGATTCCTTTTCGTTTTCAATATTCTCTCTTCTTCATTCCTATTCATTTATTAATATTCTCTCTTCTTGTTTCCTATTCATTTATTAAAATTCTCTCTTTTTCATTCCTATTCATTTATTAATATTCTCTCTTCTTGTTTCCTATTCATTTATTAATATTCTCTCTTTTTCATTCCTATTCATTTATTAATATTCTCTCTTCTTGTTTCCTATTCATTTATTAATATTCTCTCTTTTTCATTCCTATTCATTTATCAATATTCTCTTTCTTTAGTCCTATTAATTTATTAATATTCTCTATTCTTGATTCCGATTCATTTATTAATATTTTCTCTTATTTATTCCTATTCATTTATTAATATTCTCTCTTCTACATTCCTTTTCATTTTCAATATTCTATCTTCGTGATTCCTATTCATTTAATATTCTTTATTCCTGGTTCCTATTTATTTATTATATTTCTCTCTTCTTCATTCCTATTCATTTTGAATATTCTCTCTTTTTAATTTGTATTCATTTATTAATATTCTCTTTTCTTGATTCCTATTCATTTTCAATATTCTATCTTCGTGATTCCTATTCAATTAATATTCTTTATTCCTGGTTCCTATTTATTTATTATATTTCTCTCTTCTTCATTCCTATTCATTTTGAATAATCTCTCTTTTTAATTTGTATTCATTTATTAATATTCTCTTTTCTTGATTCCTATTCATTTTCAATATTCAATCTTCATGATTCCTATACATTTATTAATAGTCTCTCTTTTTCATTCCTATTCATTTATTAATATTCTCTCTTCTTGTTTCCTATTCATTTATTAATATTCTCTCTTCTTCATTCCTATTCATTTATTAATATTCTCTCTTTTTCATTCCTATTCATTTATTAATATCATCTCTTCTTGTTTCCTATTCATTTATTAAAATTCTCTCTTTTTCATTCCTATTCATTTATTAATAATCTCTGTTCTTGTTTCCTATTCATTTATTGATATTCTCTCTTCTTCATTCCTATTCATTTATTAATATTCTCTCTTCTTCATTCCTATTCATTTATTAATATTCTCTCTTCTTGTTTCCTATTCATTTATTAAAATTCTCTCTTTTTCATTCCTATTCATTTATTAATATTCTCTCTTCTTGATTCCTATTCATTTATTAATATTCTCTCTTCTTCATTCCTATTCATTTATTAATATTCTCTCTTCTTGTTTCCTATTCATTTATTAATATTCTCTCTTCTTCATTCGTATTCATTTATTAATATTCTCTCTTCTTCATTCCTATTCATTTATTAATATTCTCTCTTCTTCATTCCTATTCATTTATTAATATTCTCTCTTCTTGTTTCCTATTCATTTATTAATATTCTCTCTTTTTCATTCCTATTCATTTATTAATATTCTCTCTTCTTGTTTCCTATTCATTTATTAATATTCTCTCTTCTTGTTTCCTATTCATTTATTAATATTCCCTTTTTTTCATTCCTATTCATTTATTAATATTCTCTCTTCTTTATTTCTATTCATTTATTAATACTGTTTCTTATTGTTTCCTATTCCTTTATTTATATTCTCTCTTCTTGATTCCTTTTCATTTATTTATATTGTCTCTTCTTGATTCCTATTGTTGAAATATATATGGTTGTTCTATTTTATAGCAAGCTTCAGATTGGTGAGAACATCTTTTCAGCAAATTCAATGCCATTATCTTTCTATTTTTGTGAACGCCACTCATGACTGAAGTCATAAACAATATCGGTTTTTGTTTATTAAATTTATTCTTCCAGATATAAAATACAATTTTTTTTCTATTTAGTTTATTTATTCACACTTATCTGCAACACTTTTATATCTTACGAATGTGTCTGTGTGTTTGTAATTTGGAATGTAGCATAGATCTCAAAATAGATTCCACATGTTGTGTTCACAAAAATTGAACATTGAAGTCACTGAATTTGCTGATAAAGTTCATTTTATTTTTTTTTATTTCTTTATAATTATGTCCTAGTCAATCTGCTGTAATACAACGGGTGATTTTGGCCATTACGTGATTTTTCACTGCGAATTCAAGATGATTATTAGCAGTAAGGGAGCCCTGTAGAAGGATATCACATTTTATTGTAATTTTTCTTGTGCATTTTCATTGATCTTGGCCATGATTCATAATCATAATTCTATATTATTTAAATGTATATGATTTTTCTCTTACGAACACAAAACAGGCGTTTTGACTTGTCTGATTTTTTTTGCATGCATGAATAATTTCACACCTTACTGAATTGTTTTTTTTTAGCACTGACATTGAACTTCTGCGTTTAAAACAATAATACTCAATAAATTAGAGAATGGTTCAAGTGTGTTAACGGGCAGAATAGTTTTCTGATTCATTTAATTGTTGGATCATTTTCTATGGTTTATCAGCACTTTCTAGGTTATTTACAACCAGAAAGTACTATTAGAATGTACGATTTACTTTGGTGGTAGAGATAATGATTTAATGATACGTTTTACTAATTAACCCATAGTTGGGGGGAGAAGCAGTGGATTTTTATGTAATGAGAATTTGATAAATGAACAGTAAATTATAATACTAATATAAGTACTCTCAATATATAAACTGAACCCTCACTTTGTGGCTACGGGAGTTTCTATACACTTATATTCCAAGGAATGTAAATCAGTAAAAAATAAATCATGCCTATGTAGCCAATCAGTATTTGATTAATTGATTTTTTAATAATGGTTAAGTAATACAAATCTTACTATTTAATCCATAGTTTGGTGGAAAGAGGTTGATTCATAACTTCTCCAAGGGTATATGCGTGCAAGTGAATATAACGAAAGCAACTGTAACTGGAACTATTCTGTCTGATTAACAATTACGAGCGATTACACCACCTTCACATCCTAGCTTACAACACCTGGTATTCCCAAGTGGCCACCCATCCAGATACTGAGCAGGCTCGAACTTGCTTAACTTTCGTGATCGTATGGAAACAAGTGTTTCTGGGGATATGACCGTAACAACAACACAAATGTTTCTTATTGAAAGAGCTCCTCAAGGCCAGATATTTCTTACTTTTTTTTTATATATATATATATATATATATATATATATATATATATATATATATATATATATATATGGGGCATGTGTATGTGCGTGAATATAAATATATAATATCATTATATTGAGTGATGTTGTTATTAAAATAGTGCTCGGTGTAGAATTACAGAGCTATAAATTATATATTAATAATAAATATACATTTTCCCCTCACCGGGAGCACTACGCTATTGTTAGGTGCTGACTGAAAACTGATCGTTACAAATATATATATATATATATATATATATATATATATATATATATATATATATATATATATATATATATATCGGGCTGCAGTAATAGTGGCGCAGTCAATACTATTTAAGTAATTTGTTTAAAAAATTGACTAAAATTAAATAAAATAAAAATAACTATAAATAAATGTTAACAAAACAAATCATTAAATAATATATACATATATACATATGTACAAAAATATAATATAATTCAAAGACAAACATGCATATCTATGCAACTATGAGAATAATACAAATATTCACACAGATATCATAGCATATCTACAAAAGTAATTATATATATATATATATATATATATATATATATATATACATGAATTATTCACACAAAACTAATGCAAAGGTTAATGATTTAAATGGCGAGACATTACTGTAATTATTGAACAATATAGTTCATGCCACTTTGACAGTAAAATTTACCAGTAAAATAATTTGTTCATCACCATATTTGGTATAAACGCAAACACTTTAAAAAATTTAAATCAAACTCAGCGTTGCTTCGGCGCGTTCAAAAACCAATAACTCATTTTTCAATAGCATTTCGGATACAATACATATATTTTCGATGTCCTCTTATTACTAAGAGAAAAAAACAAGAACAACATCTATTATATACCTGAAGATGTCTGTAGGAACAGACGAAAGCTTGTAGTAAAAATAACAACTAATACGGCAGAAATTTATATAAACAAGGATCAATTCATTCATAACGGATCTGGAGGTTTTTTGTTTACTATTTGAATTGTTTGCGAGATGGATGTCTCGCCATTTAAATCATTAACCTTTGCATTAGTTTTGTGTGAATAATTCATGTATTTGTAAATTTATTGCACGTTTATTAATATATATATATATATATATATATATATATATATATATATATATATATATATATATATATAAGCATACATACACATATAAATAAACATACTCAAATATAGACAAATATGCTTGTGATTATAAAGACTCCCATATAGCTAATGAATATATATAAACATAATATCACATAAATATACATAACATCACATATATAAACACTTAAGACAATTATACGCTGATACATATAAATATATACATCATTCTTATATAGAAGAAATGGTACAATATATAAAATACATATTGTGACTAATATGTTTTCAATATATTTTTATGGTATAAGAGACTCGAGGTGACGGAGCTGTTGTTTTATAGAAGGATGCTAAGGATATCATGGACCGAGCGTGTGAGCAACGATGAGATCTTAGAGAGGTTGCAGAGAAGGGGGAGGCTTATACTTAATATCAGAAAGAAGCAGCTGAAGTTTCTGGGGCACATAATGAGGAAGGAAGGCCTGGAGAATCTGAGACTCACGGGTCGAATAGAGAGAAAGAGAGAAGGGATAGCAGTGTATGAAAAACCTGACGAGCTTGATCAGGTGGACGAAAGAACGTGGTCTGGTGGAGGAAACAGAGGAAAAAAACTTGCTGAGAGCTGCAAGGGATAGAGGAGGTGGAGAGCCATAATCGCCTCCGTCCTGAAAGGACATGGCACATAAAAAAAGAAGATATTAAAACAAATCTAGACATGCATCGAAATAAATAGAAAGTACAAAATCGAGCTAGTGACTATATAAAGTTATATTAAAAAGAAACATTATTAAAAAAAAAATCACAATTGAGTAAATGAATGAAAAAATAAACGGAAGCTATAAACTTGAATTAAAATCAATCTGGTTTAACATATTTCCACAGGCATTTATTTTTAAGTCAAAATGTCGCCATTAATTCATTTCTTTTGCTTAGTAAATTAAGTTTATTTTAATTGTTTTTAAATAATTAATTTTTATACACGGCACAGGTTACATCTTTCGCCTTTGCAAATTGTCAGATTTAGTTCTTGTTCATATGTGAGGTTTTGGGTCTATAGCTACCACCAGTAATATTTAGAGAGAGCTGATTTGTTTTTGTATTAATCGTTACATAGAAGTAGCGTAAACCTATCAAGAAAAGAACTCATTAAATTCTTCAAAGATCAGAAATCAAAAAATAGCACAATTACAATTGCAAAAGTGATTGTTTATTGCTTATCGATCAGGAGATAACGAAGACTAATTTACATAGGAGTAACTGTAAGAATCTGGAAACAACGAAATTACACACAAAAACATCCTTTACAAATAGTAAATGCTTGAATAGCACAATGCTTTCTAAATATATTTGGGGAATTAAAACCAAAACAACTACAACAATAAATTCAGAAATATAAACACTGTTCGAAGGAGAAAATAGCTGTAATTATCTTCAAAATTACTAAATCAACAATCAGAACTCATCTCAAATTGATGACACGTAAACACATTTTTACTAAGTTAATTAGAAATCAAAAACTAAAAACGAACAAAAGAAATAAAAATGAATAAAGAAAATATAAAAGAAAATAAATAATAAAAAAATAAATTAATACAAATCAAAAACAAGTAAATAAATTAAGTAAATAATAAACAAATTAATAAACCACGAAGGCACACATTAAAACAAGTAAACCTAATGATAACAACGAACAACAAATACTAAAATAATCACTGATAAATAATGGGTATAAACGCTAACAAACAATACCATAAAATAGCCCCCAAACTGCATTCGGATCCACAATTATTTCCACTCCATAACTCCTACAATAATTCGGAACATAACCGCTATCTCCCAGCAAATAAAACGTTAGAATAATACAATATAGCTACCCATAATTCACTACTGAGCAGCATATATAAATAGTCGAGTCAAGACACAACGCACATTGCCTGGCGATTGCGTTTACGCATGAAACAGGATGTTGCCGATGGGTGTTGAATATGAAATAGGGTATTGTAAGGCCGTGAAAGTATTTTCAGTATATTTCCCTTCTTATATATACATATATATATATTTATATATCAAGAACAATATTGCGGAAAAGTGTTTGTCAAAGTGGAAAATGTTTACTTGTGACGAATTTCATCCTTCAAGACTTTATCAGATTAAATTTCTTATGTTGGTACAACTACAAACGAGAGATACTGGGAATTTTAATTTTTTTTAATCTAGCCGAATTCATTTAAACTTTTTTTTTTCTTTTCCTTTCCATCACTTCTTTAAATAGGTATTTAACACTGTGATATTAGAAGGACTGCCAGGAATAGTGAATTGCCGCAAGAGCCAGGGCGCAAATTTACTGTATGTCACCTTGAGATTAAGGCCCTCTCTAGACATTTACGTTTTAGTAAATTATTTCTCAGAGTAGCATTTTTTTATGTCAAAATTAGGGTCAGTCTCGTTACGGTGGACAACTTATGCAATTGATGTATTATTTTATAAACTGTCCCTTTTGTGTTATATAATATTTTATTTAGATACGTTGAGGTTTCTCCGATGTATATTTTGTGACAATTATTACAGGCGATGTAGTAAGCTTCACCTTCAGGTTTTAGCTTATTGTTTTGTTTAGTATTGTTTTTATTGTTTTGGATGTAGTAGTAACAAATTTTATGTTGAGTTTAGATAGATTCTTTTCGATTGTAGATGTGATAGAATTAGCAGGCAGGATAATATATTTTTTCGGTTCATTAAGTTTCGCAGGAGGGGCCGATTTTTTTGTTTTGGAATATAATTGGGACCTCTCATTGAATATACAATAATTACGGTACTGGAAAAGTATTTTCAATGTTTTTCTCCTCTTCATGTAAATAATCCGAGCTGCATATTCTTAGTACTATTAAGGTAGAATGCGATAATTATGACGGATTTTATTTTGTTGCTATGATGAGAATAGAATTTTATTAGGTCTTTTTAGTTGGCTGATTTACGCGTTTTATATATATATATATATTTTCTGTTTTCATTTTGAATTTGTAGGTCTGATGATTTGGATCGTATTTACGATTCCAATGGAATAAATTATGACCATGGAATATTAGTGTTTAAGCCTTTTTATTATATCCTTACTCTGTCCTAGACATTGAGTTCTACCTGGATCCTTCCTCTTGAAAAAATTTTTTTCTGAAAATATACATGTATGGGAATTTTTAATATATTTTTCATATGTATGTATATTTTCCACTAATATTATCTATATATATATATATATATATATATATATATATATATATATATATATATATATATATATATATATATATAGTGTTGCAGCAAAAATCAGGCACTTGACAAACAGAAAAGAAATAGGCAATAAAAACAAAAGTTGTATATGCAGAGACGCGACACTTTATTTAGCAACAGTTAGAGTTACATACTACATTATTTTTCAAAGTAACCGTCGGCGGCGGCGACGACCATCTCAAGGCGGGCGCGAAATGAGTCACACACTTTGCCGACCATGTCCATAGTGCCGTGTTGGGAACGTGCTTGTTAGTCTTGGCCTCGATCACGCCCCCAGAAGAAATAGTAAAGGGGGTTGCAGTCAGGTGGGGAGGGTGGCCACAAGTCCAGCGACCAGTGGTGAGGAACATTGTTGAGCAGCCACGCCTGGGTCGTCTTGGCCTTGTGTGCAGTGAGGGGGACGTCATACCTCCGTTCTTCTTTCAAAAGGGCCTGAGAGTCACCGCTGAGATCTACCAGGATGTGCTGAGGATGTGCTGAGGAGCGTGATGAAGCCCTGGATGGACGAGATTGCCGCTGGACGCCCCTACATCTTCCAGTGGGGCTCCGTTCCTGCACACAAGGCGTGGCTGCTCAACAATGTTCCTCACCACTGGTCGCCGGACTTGTGACCGCCCTCCTCACCTGACTGCAACCCCTCTTGACTATTTCTTCTGGGGCGTGATCGAGGCCAAGAGAAACAAGCAAGCCCACAACATGGTCGACTCTCTAAAGGTTGCCATCGTGGAGGCGTTCGTCGCTATGGACAAGGACGTGACTCATTTCGCGCCCGCCTTGAGATGGTCGTCGCCGCCAGCGGCGGTCACATCGAAAAATAATGTAGTATATACCTGTAACTGTTGCTAAATAAACTGTCGGGTATCTGCATATACAACTTTTGTTATTATTGCTTATTTCGTTTTCTTTTTGTCAAGTGTCGGATTTTGCTGCAACACCCTGTATGTATATATATATATATATATATATATATTCGAGATATGCAAATTATATAAAAAATATAGTATATTGATAAATAAAAATATATATCGATAATTCGATAGATTTAATTTACATTATCATCATTAGATATCAGTAGGAGGCCTCCAGTAATGTACAAAATTCCATGCTGACGAACCTTCGTCCAGCTGCAAACGCATACCAAACTTCACTTGAGGTTTTTGATGAGAATTGTCGAAAGATTAAAAAACAAACTGTACTAAATAAACGTTTCAATGGTGGTGGTGGTGGGGGGGGCTGAATCCAAATGATTAAAGATACAATATTATACACTTTTAAGGAACGAAATACATTCATTCAACTGAGAAAAGAATTTAAAACTTTTAAAAAGCGGTCGTGCCTTTAGTTCGAAGATTGTCAGAAGAGGATTTTCAATCTAGAAGGAGTGCTAAAGAATCCCTCTTACGTTCGAAAAATGTCAAGGGTCAGTGCGGCTTTGTCCAAACTATTTCTTTAAATTTCTCTAGGATACCTTCATGATAAAAATAGGATTGAACGGGTTGGCGATATTATTGAAACAGCGCATGAAAAAATGTGACGAAAAATGTTATATCTATTTTCTTTAACTACTAAAATGAGAGCGAATTATTTTTGTACTGGGCACGTTTTTGCAGAAATAATATTCTTTTCTATTTACTGCTATGTTTATCGAAATCAGATTGATATTTCGATATTTTAATAACCCGAATAATAAAGCATGAAAAATGTTAAATATTATGAAATGTCTGAACATTTTTCCTGTTGCAAATGTCTTCCAGCAAAATATTTACAATTTTCGTATATTTAGCAAAATCGATAACGCCTTATCAATAAAAAAAATGTCCGAGAAGCCAAGTGATTGCCGTGTTAGCATTTCGGCCATGAAACGTGATAATATCGGCTTCGGTAGACGATCTTATCGTCCACCGAAGTAGGGTCGTACCGAAAACCTATACCCTGTTCGACCTAAACATTGAGAGTGAAATTGGGTAGGCGAAATTGTACGTAAGCTCTTGATGATTGTACTTGCTTAAAGTCACAAGCCAGCGATAGTTTGAGCGTGCTAGCCTTGATCACACTAGATTAAGCCACTTTTCCCAGGAACTGTAATTATGGTCCACTCAGCATATATACAGATGGATTCTGTGTATGATGAAGAAACACAAAATGCGTCGAAGCTAGTGTCTATATTAAGGATTAGCTACCCTATTGTAGACTTCATAGACCCCGGTAAATGACAGATGATTCGTCCCATGAGTAAACACTTTCTTCACTCATGGAAGAATGCGCTATTTAAGGTATTGAAGAATTTAAGTGTGTGTTTTTATGGCTGAGCCATCCGCATGATTGGCTCAGGTTTTAAAGGGGATGGGTGACTTTATCGGGTCACTATCTCTAGAATAGTTGTCGTCGAAGACTACAGAGACCTGTCTGTCCTGCTATTTAACCTATAGTTGAGGGAGAAGCAATAGATTCCTACCTTTCCCAAACGTATTTGCTCGTAAGGAATTCGACCTCTGTTTTCCTATTTCTAATTTCGTTACATCACATGCGCTTCCTCATCATTTCTGTCATAAGATATAATAATTTTTTAATGATTCCAGTCATAATCTTTATTGAAAGTCTGCTGATTAGTTTCATAGTTTGTTTTATGCTTAACGGCAATCGTCTAATAAATTTCTAGTCCCATCATAGGAACGAAACAAAATCCAGAATCATCGGATTCTACATAAGAGCACTCAAAGTTTGCAACCCTTAGTATTTACACGAAGAGAAGAAATATATTAAAAATACATTTAAAACCCTTCAATACGCTATTTCATATTCAATGCGAAAGGAAAAGGCTCATAAAATATTCCAAAATAGAAAAGCGGCCCAAAGAATAAATAAAAAAAAACATCTTGTTCTACCCACTAGCCCTATCACAGCTACAAACGAAAATAATTTATCTAAACTCAACATAAAATTTGTCACCACTATAGCGAAAATAAAATAAAAAGACTTAATCAACAACCTTTTTTCGTATGGTTGCATATTATTATGGTAATGGGCATCCGTCGGTCGCGAGCTGAGATAGATCTGTACTTACAGAGCGCAGACCTGAACAGGGTTTTATATTGTGAGAGATCAGCAGTTGTCCATGCAGCAGATCTCATCCCCTAGCCATCAGGTTGTTTTTTCTCATTTTCCAAATAGAAAAAAAATAATTTGGAAAATGAGATTTCAAAATTATGGAAAAGACATTAAGAGATAAATATTAGGTTCCTTTATAAATAATTTTTGTTTTTGTTTATCAACTTAAAAATAGTTATGACTGTTAACTATGCTGACACTTATGGTCCTACCAAGGATTGAACTCACTATCCTTGGTTAACCCGTTTCTGAAGACATTAGAGTCCCGCTCACCAGCTTCATAGATATGTTCTGTTGGTGGTAGTAGCAGGCTTGTCACCCTTCCTGTCAAAGTGGATTTAACCTTTAGTTATTAATTACCTAGACTGAAATTTCTTCTCAGTACGAGTTTTTCTATTGTTTGAAGTGCTGTCACTTTAATGATGAAGATCCTGGTTCATCAATAACAGATATATTTTATTCAGTTCTATATTCAACCATATTTGCAATGGCTTCTTGATATTTATAAGATAGCTCTTCGTCAATTTTAAGTAAAATGCCACAGACTTTAAATTTCGTTTCCATTAGAGATGGTTTTATCTATTAATGCGTTTTGCAGCAAGCGAAAACCTTAATAATCGGCTGGTGCGAAATTAAGTAAATATGACAGGTAGGCTACAATATACGTCTCGTGTTCCCAAATCCTTCTGTGACATTATTGTTGTAGGTGGATACCTTATCATAGAAGATAACAATAACTTCCTTTATTCGACAGTGCCACATCCATGCAAAACTATAGATTGATAGTGGAATCCAAATTTATTCTTAACTGCCACATACGATGAGTAAATTAGGCTGATATATTGGTCATTACAGTTAATTGCGAACAAAGAGATTATTTTTTTGATATATCGGTAAAATGAAACATAAATAGATGGACAGGTAGATAACGGAGATACACAACGCATCATCTGTGACAAAGAGACAACGAAAAATCTGTGATAGGCAGGCGATAAAAACACTTGTGAAGGGAGACGATGAATGGACTGAGATAGGTAGGCGGCGAACAGTCTATGAATGACAGGTAACAGACGACGATCAGACTGAGACAGGACAGGCAAGGAGCAGACTGAGGTGGGCAACGAATAGTTTATGATAGACAACGAACAGGCTATGAGAGGCGACGATCAGACAGATATACAGACAACGAGAAAACTATAGGCAGATGATGGCTAGCCGATCGAATCCGTGAATATCAGTCTACTGCGGTGACTAGCCAATCCCTGTTATAGGCACCGGCTCAAGGACGTTTGTACTTAACATCTAGGGAGTGTAACTATGTTGAAGGTGACTTAGCTACAGTTTCCCTTAGTTACAATTCATGAGAGAGAGAGAGAGAGAGATCAACAGTTTGAACAAACCACAGTCACGATCAGTTGTGATTTCATTCTAGCTCAACCATCGACGGCTCCCGTGCTATAGTTGTACTTTGCAAAGGTGCCGAACGCTTGGGTCGCCTCCAGAAGCTGATATCATCAAGATCACCTTGACGACAAATCAACCATAGTGAGATTCAAGAAGAAAACGTTCTAATCACTTGGCCAAACACACACACACACATATATATATATAAATATAAAGAAAAATATACGGAAGAAACAAACAAAAATCCTAATATGCTGTTTTAATGTTAATATAATGTTAACGTCGGACGTTTCGGTCTAGTAGACCATATTCAGGACATATTCATAAAACATAATTAACATTAGACGTTGACATTATATTAACATTAAAACAAAATAATTGCATATTAGGGTTTTTGATTGTTTCTTTCCGTATATTTTTCTTCATACTGTCGGATCTATATCGATATATTTGCTTACATTTACATATATATATATATATATATATATATATATATATATATATATACGTATATCTATATGCATGTATGTATATGTATGTATTTAGTGTATAGTGGCAGCAGAACATTATTCAAACCGATATTGTTAAATGTAACAGACACAAACATTTATTAGGAAACTAAAGCCATTATATAACGTTAGGAAAGGCTCATGATAAAACGTAATAGACATTCGTTGACTGTTATATTCAACAATATTTGTTTGAATATATATATATATATATATATAGGATGCGATGGGTAAATTGTGGCCATTGCATATTTTCAATTTTGCACATGCGCGTGGATTGCTTTGATTTTGTCGACTGCACATTATAGTAAGGTCTGTTGGGCATCGTTTGCGGGAAATAAAGCACCATGACGCAATTTACTCCGTCAGAAATTTGAAAGCAGAACGCTGTACTCCTTGGTATTCGCACTGGAAACTCTAATAGAAACATTTCAGGGTGTTTGGGTATCAATCTGAGGACAGTGCAGATGATTCGGAAAGGGTTGGATAATATATCCAGTCAACATCATGGTGTTTGGAGTGATTACTAGTGATGGCGACGTTTTCTTTCCATTCATCTTCAACACGGAGGCGTCCATCAAGTCATTTGAGGAGGTAGTGCTACCCTGGGTCATGAGGGTAGTTGCTGGACTCTGCAGTGTGCCACACAAGCAGGGGAAACAAATCACGGCTGTCAGACAATTTTTCCGACATCACCCCTTACATCTGGTCCCCTCACTCCCCAGACTTGCAAACCCTTGATTATTATGTGTGGGGTGCATTTGAGCAATATACCAACACCTTGTAACACCAAAGATGAAGTGAAGGCAAGGACTATGGCTTCATTCACCAACTTATATAAGGAGACTCTCCAGAAGAATTGCAAGAGATTCCGAAGTCGTTTGGAGTCCATAGTAGAAGCCAATGGAGCTTTTCTTGATATTATGGTGTAATTTTGATAAGTATATCTGTTAAAACGAGATATCAGTGTTATTTTAATTTTTACATAGTTTAGACGACAATTTATCCATCACACCCTGTATCTATGGCAGGATAAATAACAAATAGGAGACGTTTATATATTTGACATGTTTCCATTTTATAAAAGCTTCACCAAAGAATGAGATATGGAAAAAATTCCGGTATTTTTATTTTGTGTGTTTGATTTTTATTGGTTGAGCAGACTTCGTCTACATTTATCTTGTCAAGCTACGTTCGTGTGTATAATTTATGTGTGTAAGTGTATCATAATTCTAGTCTTTAGGGATTCAGATGATAATGTATATTAGTATATGTAAGTGTACGTCTAGTAGGCATTAATTATGTTTGGCAGTTGCCGCATGTTGATTTGGGGACGATATGTTAGATAAACAGAGGTTAGATTATTTAAGAATAGATTTAATAAAGGTTGGTGAGGTTATATAGCATTTTCTATGCCTTCTTTATCCCATCATTCTGTTGGAATCCGATCCATATTTTTGTGTTGTATAGCCGCCCCACCTCATTCTGGGGAGATCTTGAGCAACAGCGTCGATTCGATAATAAAGTAGCATTCTTTTCTCACGGTCGGTGATCGCTAATTGCTTTGATTCGGAGATAAAAGAACTTCAACACAGGGAATTTTTAATTAACTGTTTTATTAACGTCCAATTATACATCTTCTAACTATCCAGTGGGGTCGCTTCCTCACTGGGGAGCCGTTTCAGACACGAAAGAAAACGCGTCTACATTGTTCGACGGTTAAGGAACAACTCATTAAGAACGCTTTCTCTGAATCTCGGTTCCCCATTTTCAGCGTCGAAACGGTTAAATGTAGACGTCTCTTCTACTCCAATAGCTTCATGTCTCGCACTTTCCGTCCGTGGAAATCCCTTCCTCTTACATTCTTCCCTGATAGCCATAATCTTCGATATTCAAATGCAATGTCAATCGACATCTTCAGATGCCTTGATCTATTTCCCGTCTTTCTCTTCATCCTTTCCTCTCTCACGCCTCTTTATTCTTGCTCCCAATTTCTTTAATCCCCATGCGTACTAGTGGCACTCCCGCCTTGCTTGGGATGAAAAGTTTAAAAAAAATCTATCTTTCAGCCAATCAAAATTGACTTCCTTTTCTTGTTTTGTCCTCCATCTGACCCCTATGGTCAGCCACAGGAAGTCGGAGTAGAGATACCATTCCCCTAAAATAATAATAATATTCTTCTAAATTATTATTTACCATTTGATCTGTATTTGATACCAATTCATTCCTTCATATTTATATATATATATATTTATATATATATATATATATATATATATATATATATATATATGTTCTCACTGAGACTGGGTTTTTTGGCTTGACCGTTTCTTCCTTGAGCAAATCCAAAAGAAGACTTACTTTTTCTACTCAGTATCTTTTCTGCTTTACAGTTTATCGAAATTAACGTCATCTCGAAATCCAACTTTTTTATCTGCCCGGAGATTTTGAAATCAACCCAGCCTGTTTAAAAATCGCTCTGTGAATCTGAACCGCGTATCAACCAAGAAAACGAAAATAAATGAACGACATGTCAGGAGTGCAGTCATTGAATCTTTTGGCGTTACACGTAAACACAAAGAAAATTGAATTCTCAAACTGGTTTTAGTCCTCGCAGGAGTTACAACATTAAAAGAAGAAATGAAATCAGTAAATAGTGTAATAGGCCTACAATTCAATGAAATTGCTTCAGGTTGAGATAGACTTTTCAATACATTGTCATTCAGAGATTGGCTTTTCTTTGTACTCTAAATTGGGAGGTTACTGTTCGTTTAGGTTTAAAAGAAAGAGAAAAAAAAACAAAACAAAGAACGATGAATTGGCTAATGACATCTATGGGCTGTTCTTAGCCATAAGTTAATCGGAGACACATATCTCAGTAAGTACGATTCCTAATACGTAGTTACACGCAAGCATATGTCAAGTGGAACGGGTGGGTATCTAATCGGCAAGAGTTCATTTAGTTTCTTTGAAAATCATGAGAATAAACCTGTGTATGGAAAAAAAAACGGACCCCGCAGTGAAAATGAAATAAAGAAATAAGTTAAGGAAAGAATAATTTCAGAATGTCAAGAAACAGAATTTGAAAAAAGAAACTGAACAAGCTGCTAAATTTACGTATCAAATGAGAGTACTGAAAAAAAGACCCTTCACTACAATATTCTGGTGTTTGGCCAGATTTTCAGAAGGGCGTTTGCTTGATATTCACGTCCTCTGTTCGAGGTGTCAATGTTGAACTCGAAAGAAAATAAGTTTCTGAATATTGCTTTTTTTCTAAACAGACTCATATGGAAGTTTGACGCAATACATTCTTTTTTTTCCAATTATTTACCTAATCTCCTTATTGTATAGAATTTTGGACATTTTCTTCACATTGCAAATATGATTAAAGGTTTCATTTCGGGAATCTACTGCATGAATAGACATTGCATCGTCGTTGTACAAAAGATCAGACGGCCAAATTGTACACGCGTGTGCAGTTTATCGCATCGTAATTGTAGATGTCTTCATCGCCCTGATGGCCTCGGATTCTCGTTTGGACACCACTCTTCTCATGCTGTCTCCTGTCGTCGGTGTCGGGCTTGAATAGGTAAGGTCTCTTTGGCAAGTGTCCGGACAGGATATGCAAGCGATAGACCGATGACACGATTAGCTGGCACGAGACCTATCTAATTGACACGCGTTCGTAAGGACATTGGGAGCTAATTAGACTTCCGCTATTGCTTTATGATGATGCCCGGGAATCGGTTGCTCATAGAACTCTCTTTTTGAAGTAAGTTGATAGGGACAAAAAATATTAATTTTCAGAATTGTAGAATTTTAATTTTTTTTTAATAAAAATCTCCAATAAAAAGAACCAAGAACCACTCAAGATAGAGCATTACTAAATGATCTTTCATTTATGCAAGAGAGGAAAATAAGTACAGATTATAAGTAAAGAGGTTATGATTCTAGTGATCAGAGAAATACTCACTCAAGATTCTCTCTCTGTATATATATATATATATATATATATATATATATACAGACTCCCATATTGTACACTACTTACATTTCCCTGAATACCGTCCTCATCTTTGTTGCCATATTTATCACAATGTTCTGGCCGTTGTACGCCCCGGCCTTCTTCAGGTGGTTGGAATGTCGAACAGAACATTTTATTTCGCTCACTGGGGTAGACTGTTCTAGTTCCATGTGCCATGTCTAATGGATGTCAGTTATCAGTTATCTCCTGTTAATACATCATCACGGAAATATAGACAGATAAAAAAAAAAACAGATACTGAAAGGCCGAAACGTTGTAATAAATATGGCAACATAGATGAGGACAATAGTCCGAATAATGTAAATAGTGTACATCATACCTCATCTGAGAAATATAGACAGATACTGAAAGGCCGAAACGTTGTAATAAATATGGCGACAAAGATGAGGACAATAGTCCGAATAATGCAAATAGTGTACATCATACCTCATCTCAGAAATATAGACAGATACTCCCACATTGAAAATGAACGTGACGGTCTATATAACTTGGGAAAAAAAAGCAGCACAAGATGAACTCCGGACAGATTATCCACAATTTCGAGCACAATACTCAACAACTGATTCTAAATTTGAAAAAAAAAAACCTTAGAAAATCAAACAATAGTCGTTTCTTTCTAATCAAACATGTTTTGAGGATTTTTTTCTGCTATATATATATATATATATATATATATATATATATATATATATATATATATATATGTGTGTGTGTGTGTGTGTGTGTGTGTGTGTGCATTTAGGCAGCAATTCCTACAATTAAGCTTTATTTTAATTAAATGTTTCTTGCATTTGTACAAGTGAATTGTTTATTTGGCATATAGTGTGTAAAAGATCATTTAGACAGTTTTTACAAACTCCAGGTCCAGGAAAGAAATCACTTGTACGAATGCAAAAAAAAGAAGGTTAATCGTTGTGCTTTTACTGTCATTTTCAATGAAATTGGTATATATATATTTACACACACACACACACACACACACACACACACACACACACACACACACATATACATATATATATATATATATATATATATATATATATAACCGTCTAGTGCTTTCTGCATTCTGTTGAGGTTTTTTCCTATACTCGATGAATTACTTAATTATGATTATCTTCTCATAATTTCTAGTATATCCTTGCCTGAACCGGCTTCTAATGCTCTGGATGGAGCTGCTTGGGGATAGTAGATGTGGCTTGTGGGGGGAAAAGTCCTATGGGTAAGGGAAACTCGGATGAATTCCACCACGGAATATGTGATCAAGCGGCGCTGTATCGAGTCTAATTCGTTACCTCTTCGTCACCGAGGCCCGTTGGTACATATGTCAAGATAAATAATGGAAGACGCTAAGTGACATAATTTAATGTCTAATAAACGAAAGTGAGTAAATGATTGTGAATGCTTGAATTTTATTTTATGCAATCAATATTTTTATTATTTCAGCATCGGATTAATTTATGTTTATTATATTTGAAATAACATTAGGTTATGAATTTAACCGTCTCCTTTTAAGTTTTAATACTTATATAGCCATGTATGTTGGCTTTCAGGAATGGAGATATTTGCAATAAATATATTTTGCTAAGATTCGATATTGTGACACTCGGGATATTTCCGTCTAAGTAAGTTATTTTCACTTTTAATAAGTGGTTGAATTTTCGTTGAATTTATTTCTATGTATAAGTAAGGCATTTGATAAATTGTCGTCTATCAAATCCTTTATATTTAATCTCAGCAAGATTCCTAAGAGTATAGCGAAGAACAGTTTGCAACTGTCTATTTTATATATATATATATATATATATATATATATATATATATATATATATATATATATATATTTAAGCATTCAACTGCAAGGCGGGAAGCCACTAGCACGCAAAGGGTTACAGAGATTAGGATCGAGAACAAAGAGGAGTGATAGAGGAAAGGATGAAGAGATGGTTGGGGATAGATCAGATCATCTGGAGATGTCGATTGACATTACATTTGAATAGTTGGAGATTATAGCTATCAGGAAAACGCAAAAAAAGGATGAGATTCCACAAGCGAGAAGTGCGAGGCATGAAGCTATTGGAGTAGAAGAGACGGCTATATTTTTACAGTTTCGACAGTGAAAGGGTAAGAGGGAGATGCCAGCCTAGTTGAGCGATTAAATTCATGAAGTCTGGGAACCTGCAAAAGCAGCTCATCGGAGCACTTATTGTGAAAGTATTTGTAAAATGACAGAGGGAGGCAACGACCTGTTTGTGAGAGAGCGGCTGTAGACGAGATGCCAGATCGAAGCCAGTTATATTGCATATTCGTCTTTGGATCTTATCAAGGACCTTGAGACAAACAGAATGGGCTCCAGACCATATATGGCAGCAATACTCCATGCATTCCTACTTACAGAATAATTATAGCTATAGGTATTTTTTTATTCTGATCATATATATATTTCTGTTGTTTTTTGTCTTTTTTTTTACAGGTGGATGAGGCCATTATACTAGTATTTTCTAGATATTCAGTTAAAAACGACAAAAAATAAAAATAAAAATTAAAATCCTTGATAATGGCTAACAGAATAGCCGAAAGCGCTCGGATATACAGAACATTTGTACAATTTTATACACTTTATTTCCAGAAGAGAAATCACTAATACGTACGCAAGAAAAATTGAATAAACAGCTTAATAGTATTACCTTGACAGTCGTCTCGAATGAAACATTTATATATACACACACACACACACACACACACACACACACACACACACACACACATATATATATATATTAGTATCTATGTATTCGTCTCATACAGATAATGTTGACTTATCATCTACTTTTTTCTTTTACCAAGATAAAGTATTTTAAACTTATCAATAGTTTTTTCAAAGGAAAAATAATCATTTGTCATTTCAATAATAGAATATCAATTTATCTTATTAAATGCAAATAATTCCTAATGTGTTTTCATTTATATAAGGGGAGTCGTTTTCCTTTAAAATGAAGTTATTATTTAACAAATAAAAAGAAATTTCTTCACAGAAATAACAATATAAGAAAATTTTGCTTCAATTGTCATTATCTCAAATTCACAGGTGACTGCCTCATACTCGTCTTCATATTGCTGTCAGTATTACAAATAATTGAATGTGCTGAAAAGCTCATAGGCTGACTAAGAAGGAGTGATGCTAGAGCTGTGAAATCTTGCATTAATTTTAACCCATTTTATTAATGACTGCATTGTTTCTTGTCAGGTAAACTGACATCTGACTGTTCGAAGACGACTTCAGTTATAACTAGTAGCGACTTCTCTTGAAAATGGACAACATTTGGCATCGTACTGTTATCAAGTGCCAAGAGAAAAAGGTTTTAGTCCCTGAGGACATTCATGCTGACATGGTTGCTACATTAGGGTATGATGCTTCAGTTTTATCAACAGTGTAAAAGTGGATAGCTTAATTTAGAAAGGGAAGGGAGTGTTTTGAAGATGGACCCACAGCCTAGATTTCCTACAACTGCCACCACCGAGGAAGACCTTGATCATTTTCACCGCATGTAGATTGATGACAGGCGATTGACTATAAATCAAAGAGAGAAATATATTATCATATCCCATGAAAGAATTGAGAATATTCTGTACAATGAACTTGTCATGAAGAAGATTTCTGTTCGGTGGGTGTCACGTCTTCTGATATCTGATCAAAAGCGCACCAGGCTGATCACACCACGTAAAAATCATTGTTTGAAGCAGACCAAGCTGGTTTCGTTGAACACTTCATAACCCAGGATGGGTGTTGAGTTCATCACATTGAGTTAGCGACAAAGATACAATCTATGTGGTGGAAACACCTCTCCTCTCCAGCTCAAAAGAAAGACAAGGTCGTTTCATCTGCAACAAAAGTGATAGCCTCATTTTTTTTAATACAAAAGGCATTGTGTTTCTTTATTATCGTCAAAAGGTTCACACCATCAATGGAGAGTAATATACAAACTTGCTGAGGTAGTTATGAAACGTTATCAAGACAAACATTCAGGGAAGCCAAAGAAAGGGGACTTGTTACATTAGGAAATTATTCCAGCACACAAGTCCTTGGTTGCAATGGCTGCTGTACGTTAGCATGATTTTGAAATGGTTGATTACCATCCCTATTCTCCTGATTTGATTATCATTTGTTCTCTAATATGAAGAAACACTTGGCTTGTATCAAGTAACGAAGTGAAGATGATTTCATATCTGTTTTTTATGACTTTTTTACCACCAAGATGAATTTAACAGTCAGATATCAATTTACCTGGAAAGAAACAAGTCAGTTATTAATAATAAAAAACTTTGAAATTAATGTATGCAAGATTTCACAGCTTTAGCATGACTTCTACATAATCATAACTTTATTTGAGACGCCCCTTGGGTTGATACTATTAACCTTCCTCTTGAGAATTGTGCCACAGAGGTTTCTTCTTGGGTTAAGGCCGGTGTGGATGCTTTTATACTTTCTCGTAAATATCAGGTAAACCCATAATCTTCTCTTTGATTCGCACCGGCGTTTCCATCCGCTATCGCTCATAGAAATCCGCCTGTACCAAACTGATAATTTCGATCACAACAGACACCTATTTGTACTGCTAGAAACAATTGCAAACTTGTCCCCAAAGTGGCGATCTCTTTCTTTTCTGATAGAATGCGTCACAGTATAGTCGCTATCAATTTTGGTTCACGTGACCACTGGCGGCTCTTTAGTAGAGTGTTAAATAACATTAAGTTTTCTATCTTTCCTGTTTTCACTCAATTTGAGGTGTTAACACCTTCTGCTGATAAAACAGTATGTTCTACTTTTGACTCATCTGGATTACCTTTGATTGATTTTCTACTTAGTTCTCTATCAAATGATATACATATAATTCCGTTCATGGTTCATTTCTAACTTCGGTGATCATACGAAAAACCTTTTTTTTTGTATGTCATATGACCGTAAGCCAAACTTTCTTGGAATACTTTAAAAAGTTGTTAGTGATTTAGAAAGCAAAAGTGCTTGATCATCATTATCGCTTTCTCGATTGTGAAAACTATAATTAAATTAAACCTGTTTAAATTACTCAATGTTATTGCATGGAATTTTAGATTGTAAATTAACATTCATCAATAAATGTAATTATCATAAAATTGTCATCGTATATAAAACGCAATATCTGAATATGACTTTTTGTGTGTTTAACACTTTTATACGTCGTAGTCCTTAGTGACATATGCGGCGACTTGATGCAGCTGCTGATAAGCCCACTTTAAAGTCGTAAAGCAAACAGCTCCGAACAAGATCTCTAGACACTTCCATCCTTCTCACAACTGTCCGGGTTATAACTGATGGCCGGGCACGGTGCGCGTGTTTTTTTATAACGTCTGATGTTCCTACTTCCGGCTGTCCGAATTTGAAAACAATTGCTACACGCATTTTGTATATATTTCAACTTCATTCAATGACTAATCAAAAAAGGGACAGAACTTTTTTAGTTACCTTATATATATATATATATATATATATATATATATATATATATATATTATTCAGGATCATTTTCCAACACATTGAAGATAATCTTCGCCCTCTCTAACTTGTAACCTTCTGCCCTGGAGTAACAAGGTGACTCACAATTTTCACGTACGATTTCATTTTCAAGTCTTTTTTCACTGCTCTTTGGACTGTCATAGCTGAAACTCCTCTCTCACGGGCCAAACGTCTTATGAATTCATCTTTCTCTTGATGGTTCTTGAATGGACTTTGAAGATGGAAGCCAATGTATGAATGTTGCTACCACTGAAGGCTAGAATGATATTTTTTCTCTCAACATTGCTCAGTTAGGAAGACAGGCAGGGGTCTGACACAAAACAACTTTAACCTGCTCCATTTTAGCTGAATAACTCAAAGAATTCAAAGTTTCTAGATGAGTAAACGTCATATCTGAAAACATGTTAAAAAGCAACTCGGCTATTTTAGTATTTTTTTAGATATTAAACAATTTGTAGAAGAGACAATTTTGCTGATACACCTTTTATATATATATATATATATATGTGTGGGGGGGGGTAAAGAGTGACTATTTATAGCTATATAGCGAGACTCTTCGCAAAAGCGAATCGAGTCACTGTCCACCTTCATCCCTACACCAAGTCAGTCGGGTTTCGATCCTAGCTAGAGGCAACCGGATGTCTAGCCGCACTGATGAGCTGTGAAACACCGAAACAGTCTGTCTGTGGATGACGTTTATATATATATATATATATATATATATATATATATATATATATATATATATATCACATTATGAAATGGACAAAGACGTTATTTTAAATAATGCATAAACATAAAAAAATAAAATGTCGGACTTTGTCCATTTCATAGTGACGTCACTTGTTTACATACGCCAGGAGCAGATATGAATGTACGTGAGAGAATCATGGAAGATTGAAGTTTAAAGGCAGTAAATTCGACCATGTCAATCGAACGATTCTCTGTGGCTCGATCGGTTATGTGCACGTCAGGCTAAATGACGGTTCCGTATAGGATACAGGTACGAAACCTGTCGAAGAACGAATATTTTCTATGAAATTTTCTCGGATATTCAGGCCGGTAAATATTATTTAATACTGTTTATTATAAACACAGCATTAACTTAAATATTTGCAACTATAAAAGGAATGTATAAAAATAAAAATGTTATATATATATACAATACTTATTTATTAATAATAAAATTTTCTCTTATACTTTATAATAATTTATACTTTGTAGCCATATATTGCACATTGATGTCGATCTGTTTACTTCGACATCCAGTGTATGTTCTACGCGTGTCGGTGGCAGTGGGTAGAAATAGTACCAATGGTACTCGGTTGCTGCTCTTATTATTAAGATGGACGGGCAACACTGGTCTTCACCCATCCCCTAAATCTCAACGCGCCAAACCCTGTAAAATGTAAACTGCTTCAAAAGGCGGGCTAAATCACGTGAAATTGCCATCGAAAGGCGCTTCACTCTTCTGTGCACGGGTAGGGTCGGAGAGTTATAACTCCGTGATAATAAAAGCTGACGGGTGTTTTTCATTGTGTTCATGGCAAACATTTGCATCAAATCCTTATTATCAGCACTTCCAATAAGTGTGGCTGGTTCTATACAAGACTTTAGCACTGTAAACAAATTTTTGTGTGGATCATCTGCAGTTCAGTTTAGTGTTCCTTCTTTGTTATTTCACCTGAGCAACAGGTCCACTGGCGAGAGAGTTAAGGCGACGGGGACAGGTACAGGATTAAAACTGAACTGAAAGACACTCATACGTCGAAAACGAAAACGCCAGGAGAGTCATCATCATATATATATATATATATATATATATATATAATATATATATATATATATATATATATATATATATATATATATATATATATAACACACACACACACACATATATTAGACGCTATTCTTAATTGATAGGCATATTTGAGTATATATATATATATATATATATATATATATATATATATATTATCACTTTTTATATATATATATATATATATATATATATATATATATATATATATATATAGTTTATGAAAAACTAGTTAGTCCGTATGGGTAAACCTAATTAGGATAAAATCCAGAGAGCTCAATGTAAATCCAGAGCAAATAATTTAAATAAAAACTGACCACTTTAAGGTTCCATATAATAAATTATTTCACCACAGCCCTTTTAAAGGACTGCGGATCATCATTGAAGTCAACACATGGAGGCGGCAGTCTGTCTCATACTAGACGCAATCGTCAGCATGAAACAGACTGTCGCCTTTAAGTGTTGACTTCAATGTTCACTTTTATATTTACACACGCACTTGAGCACTTCGTCCCATAAATATAGCACACCTTAAGAATATATTTCTTTATATATATATATATATATATATATATATATATATATATATTGTTCCCTCTTTTTAATTTTCATTATTCAACATTTCTCCTTCCTTTCATCTGAACACTTTTCCCTTTCTGAATAAAAGATATTAAATAAAATATCTAAAATATCATACAGAAAACAACTACATTTCTGTCATTTTTACAAATGATTGCATTTCAAACAAACACAAAGATGAGTTCATTTGTTTTCTTTTATATTTAATCTCTTTAGGGAATTTCTAATTTCTCTAATGAGTCTTCTACATAACATTTATCTCCTTCATTTCTAAGGATATTGTATTATAGCTTTATGCTTTAATCTCTTATATATGTTTGTATTTATTAACTTTACCAGGACATTATGCTGCTCGGTAACATAATTCAAGATGGATAATTCATTCTTAATTAACTGTCAAATTTAGCTACTGACCCCGCAATCAAATCATACAAATAGTACAAAGAATTGGAATATGTCAGATTCTTCTAATATATATATATATATATATATATATATATATATATGTGTGTGTGTGTCTGTGTCTGTGTGTGTGCGTGTATATATATATATATATATATATATATATATATATATATATATATATATTCAAATGTAACGAGAACGAAAAGAATATAAATTCAAATGTTCATAGCATTAATTTAAAAGAGGGCTCAATACCAAAATTAGAGGAATAGTTGATTTTATTAATTCATTTCTCTTATATATTATTTATTATCTTCTTATAAACAAATCACTGTTATATTTACTGATCTATTTTAAATTAAGGTTCTAAATTGATTTGTACATGTATACTATTAGTAATAACATTAGATAACAATAGTTTTAGAACTATACTTATATTACGAGTTATATAGTTTAGCAATTGGTTTATATATTTTTATAATATACTTTATATGTATTTTCATTATAATTTTGAATTTTAATTTTAATAGTTTAATTTTAAAAGGGTTGTTAATTTTATTTTACACTAAGTTTAATTTTATTAAATAATGTGTCTATTTTTTTGAATAACGTCAAGCTTTGATTGTTGTATACATATTGTCTTCCTTTGTTCTGTCTTTCTTTCTGTCTTTTTCTGTCTTTTTTCTTTCTTTTTTTTTCCGTTTTTCGTATTCATGTGGATATTTCTCCTATTCCTTTTTCTATTCTATTCTCTTTTATTCTTTTTCTTTTGAGTTATGACGTATTGTCTTTTAATTTTTCTTTACTCTTATTTCTTATTTCTCTTTCTTCTTTCCTCTTTTTTCCTTTTATTGTCTTCTTATCCTCTTCTCTTCGCTTATACCTGTCTTCTTCTTCTTCTTCTTCTTCTTCTTCTTCTTCTTCTTCTTCTTCTTCCCTTTTCCTCTCCCTCCCTCTTATTCTGATCTTTAACATTAGATCGTCTATGGTATGTGTATGTCACCACGAAATGTATCTTGAATGTATTAGACATCCGACAACATTCATATTTCCCCCTTCCACTCCTCTCCTAAACTTATCTCTGTTAACGTTTAATCTCCCACCTTCTCTCGTCTGTTACCCCTCTCTTTAGCTCTAACATTCATCCCACACTCTCATATTTACACTCTCTCTAAATTCTATTTTTATTTCCGGAGTTGTTTTTTTCTGTTTTCTTTTTGAATTTGTAGGTCTGATGAATTGGATCGTATTTACGATTCCAATGGAATAAATTATGACCATGGACTATTAGTGTTTAAGACTTTTTATTATATTCTTACTTTGTCCTGGACATTGAGTTCTACCTGGATTCTATCCTCTCGGAATTTTTATTCAAAAAATATACATGTATGTGTATGCACCTATGTATATATACTTATGTATGTGTATATTTACCACTAATATTATATATATATATATATATATATATATATATATATATATATATATATATATATATATATATATATATATATATATATATAAGATATCATATTGAGTGCTCAGGTTAATAAAATAGTGCTCGATATATATATTATAACAAAGCTGTTAAGTAAATATTAATAAATATACATTTTTCCTTACTGGTAGGCCGACTCGGAGTTTCATGGTCAACGCGATCTTGCCAGCACCAGATTGCGTTCTGCATAAAACTACTGCTGAGGAACACACACACACATATATATATATATATATATATATATATATATATATATATATATATGTGTGTGTGTGTGTGTGTGTGTGTGTTGTGGGGAATGATATATACATTTTTGATATCAAGGATTTTAGGAAAAATCTAGTTTCTTACAACATTTCACCTTTCTTACCAGATCTATTATCTCAATGTGGGATATTTAATAGCAAAAGTGATGGAAACATAGTCAAAAAATATAAAAAAAAATAAATTGGTTAGACTATATTCCCAAAAATATATATTTAAAAGAATAAAAAAAACTTTCAAGTTATCAGTTACCACTTTCTTTGGTGCGCTTCTGTAGTTGCATCAACCTATACATCACTTTAGTCCACATTTATAGCTAGTCTGTCTTCAACTTGTGTAGTACGGGGTTAACTTTGACGTATTCCGTTTAACAATGGCAGGATATTCATAACTTGAGTAGGTAGATATAATTTTTACATACGACCGCGCGATTGGTAATGGACGCGAAGCTGCACGGCTATATCAGACTGCCTTATCAGACAAAAAGAAGCCGAGCTGGTTTTGGTGTCAGGAATCTGCCAGCAAAGTTTGTAAAAATAATTTCTGGATTGTATTTTCCATTTAACAGCGTCTACTCTAAGCTTTAAACTTAATAACTCAAAAACGATGGATTTTCCGACACATTGTCTTTTGTACTTGTTTTGGGGTGAGGAATCCGCCCCCAAAATTTGTAAAAGCATTTTTGATACGCCCTTTATATCTCAGTTTACTGATGAAAATAAGAGATAACAAAATCAAACAGGTGCGACAATTTAGACATCTTTTAACAAATACAAGTGCAAAACAGAAGTCTGAAGACGTGTTAGGATACCGAAAGATGCCTTCCAAAAGCTAAGCAAAGTTTTAAGAAAGAGGAAAATATAGTTAGAAACAAAAAAAAAATAAAGAGTACTGAACTGTTATGTAATATCAGTCCTGCTCTATGCTAGCAAATGCTGGATTATCTTTTCATAGATGAAGAAGAGATCTGAAGCAACAGAAATCTGGTTCTACAGAAGGATGCTGGGAATACCACGTGAGGAAAGACGAAGTTATAGAGACAATGACAACATGAAGGAAACTTATACTTAACATCAGGAATAGATAGTTGAAATTTCAAGGGTACATAATCGAAGAAAGAGGGCTTGGAAACTTTTTTACTCACATGACAGATTGAAGGTAAGATAGACAGGAGAAAATAACACATTACTCGTAAGCTTGAGTAAATGGATGGCGAAAACGAATTTTGATGGGGATAGCAAAAAGATAAAGTTTATTAATAGCTAAAAAAAGACAGGAAATTGTGGAGAGCCATGATCGCCAACCACCTGAAGGGTCACGGCTCATAGAAGAAAACAAATGATTTTATTTTAAATTTTATTTTCAAATTACGGTCCATGTTTCAGAAATGCCGTGTGGAATAAAAAGCGGAACGAAAATTCGGCTCCTCTGTAAATTTTTTACTGTTTACTTAACCATTATTCTTAATTTAATTAGCTTATTTTATTGGTGGGGTGTTGCACTGTTAGAATACTTAAGATCATTCTGCCATTAAAGTTAACGCAATGAATTTCTAAGGCTGTATATAACCGTCGCTCACAAATTGAACAATTAGTAGTCAACATCCAGCTTCATGTACTCGTGAACTGAAAAGCAGAAAAAAAAATCTTAGAAAAGAACTTTGAAAATAAAGGTAAGTTATTTGATTTAAATTCTTCTAACAGAATGTAAATTATTCTGAATATCATGTACCACGCGCCCTTGAAAAAAACTTCTAACGATAACGAAATAATAGAAGGCATAAATACGTTCAAACTTCAGTTTACAAATCATTAAATTTGTATTCTCTCCAAAAGAAATATAGCATTTCTGCTTTCTTACATAACGAGATCTAAGAAATATTTTTAAATGAGGGATGAGGAAGCTAGGATTTTTATCTATATAATTAACTTTACAGTCTTGCGGAAGAAATTCTTTTTTCCTTTTTTAATAACTGAATGTAATAATATCTAAGGAAAGAACGGCCATATTTAAAGAAAGATGCAATTGTATTTGTCTATAGGATGTTCAGATAGAGGCATGGAACAAGAAATTTCTCGCAATTATCCTTGGTAAATGTAGGGGGTCCATCTCTTCCCTCTCCAGCTATGGATAAAATAGGAGGAAAGAAAGGGTTCTCTTGATCTGGCTGCCAACAATAATAAGAAAATGACAATGCAGAGACATTTGAGAACTCATGAAAAAATCAAGTTGCGTTTAATTTAAGAAATTTGTCACGTTATAAATCTACTAACAACAATTATATATATATATATATATATATATATATATATATATATATATATATATATATATATGTTAATGCATGTTTCATTAAAAAATATAGACAAGTTTTGTCTATTTATTTTAAGTAAATTCCTTTCATATTGTCGAATAAGCTTTTTAGCATTATCACTGAAACAAGAAAGAAAATCACCATATTGATACATGTTTTTATTGTTAATCCTGTCCAGAGATTACAAGTACATTACAATAAATTAAATTACAATAAATTATATAATAAATTATCTAATACATAATTTAATTAATACAATCAATTAAATAATTTGTTATAAAATTTATTATTTAATTTATTGTAATGTACATGTGACATAGACGCTTGAAACACATATGTAATATCGGCATTCCTATATGGCAATCAATGCTGGACAATCTCCTTACAGACTAAGCAGATGCTTGAAGCAACAGAAATAGTTGTTTTTTTAACATCTCTATAGGTTATTTAATCAAAATATCTTGTAAAAAGTCTAATGTTTTTTTTACAAAAAAATCTAATGTTTTTACCAAAAAAATCTAAATATTTTATTTTATTTTTGGAGATAATAATGGTTTAGTGATACTAGTTTTACTAATTAACCCATACTTGGGAGGAGAAGAGATCGGTTAATATTTTTCCGAAGCGTATTTGAGCGTAAATGAATATAAATGACCCAAATGGAATTGGAGCTTGCTCTCTGATTGACAATTCCAAACCGTTATCAATTACTCAAGTGGTCACCCATGAACGTACTGCCAAGGCTCGATTTTGCTTAACTTCGGTGATGTGACCGTAAGCCAACAGAAATGTGCTTCTACAGAATAATACGATGAACTGAGCACATGAGCAGCGGCGAAGTTTCATAGAAAATGTCATAAATAAGGACGCTTCATGGGCACATATTGAGGAAAGAGGGTTTGGAGAATCTGATGCACACATGACATAATGAAGGCAAAGAGACAAAGTAAAGCAGGGAATAACATACTTAACGAGCTTGTGTGAATAGTTGGCGAAACAGGGATTAAGAGGAAGTACGAAGAGATAATATTTTATTAATCGTTAAAAAGAACAGGAAATAGTGGAGTGCCGTGAATGTCCAAAACCTGAAGTGGCACGGCGCGTAGAAGAGAGCTTATTAGTTATATACAGAATAAGAAAAATATAAAATGGATATATGTGATATTTTCCTAATTATTATTTTCTTTTTTACATGTTTTTAATGAGAATGACGTTTCGAAGTATGATTTAACCATAGTCAGAATCAATTTCTGATAATGTTTTGCCATTACTAGTAATTAATTATGTGGTATTATCGTTCTTTTGTCGTGATTAAAACTCGGAAAAAATTGCTACAGCTGCTATTAAAAAAAGACTAAAGAATAAATACGGGAAAAGTACAGCAATGGTATTTTAAGTCACGAATATCTTGAAGAATTAATTTTGGCCAGAAACTATAAATTTTTAACAATAGGCAGACGTAATGTTTCATTAAGCTGTAGAATATCGGAGACGATAAACACCATGGTGGCATCTTCCTCTGCATGACAAATGAAGGGAATTAGTATCATATACCGTAGTTATAAAAAAAATCAACGAAGTACGTGAAACAAAAACAAAAGAAATATATCAAACTTTAAAAGTATGAAGGATGGCTGAAAAAGTCTTAGAGAAATTCATAAATTAAAAATAAGAATGCAGCATATAATTGAAAGCATTGAACAGACAAAAGTCTGAATATCAGGAAAATGGTCGCTCAAAGGTCACATGAAACGAGAAACAGAAATACAGGTCAAAAGATTGACAAAAACGAGTTAAATATAAGCGGCCATAAATAAAACACAAGAAAATAAATATGATTTGGATAAAGATGAAAACGTACATAGCATACATAGACGCCTGACTGAGTGATTAGGATGTTAGTATTTGGACCATAAGACACGGGTTCGAATATCGGCGTCCGTCTCTATTAGAAAGCGCCTGAAAACTACAATGAATTACTCGTGAGTTAATTTGGATAGACGAAATCGTTCGGTTAGTTCCGCAAGACAGGAATATCAAGTCATTGTGGCCGGTGGTGTGAGCACACTGGCCTTGTCCAAACTATCATGCCAGGTTATGTGTACTTTCCCAGAAACTGCAATATCCGCTTGACATAGTTACAGTGATAAACCCCAGGTTGGTACGGTAGGTGTTGAACAAACAAAAATATGCCTGAGCCAGCATCTGCAACAGGAATTATCTAGCAACCGGTTAAAAACGGGAGCTCTCTGCGTTCATCATGTAATTAAATGTAAAATAATCTTTGAAAGGTATTATAAGGGAAAGTAAATCGTGAAAATAATCTGAGTGATGGCGACACAACGCTAGAAAGGATCAAGCCGATCAGTTCCAAGGAAACCGACAGCAGCACATGAGATTTGATTCTAGTGGTGAAGGTTTCAGGCGGGACCATCCACACTTTTTGAAGGACCGAATACAGAGACCTGGTACACTACGTGCCACAAGGTCCCCCAAACGACCCTCCGCAGGTTTTGAATTCAGAGTTGTCCTTCTCCTAGACCAGTTTCCATCCAAGGCTATAGAACCCAGCCTGTCCTGCTATTTACCCATAGCTGGAGGGAGAAGAAGAGGGTTCACTACTTTCCCGATGGTATTACCATGTAAGTGAATGTAATGGATTCGACTTGAATTCGAACTCGTCTAATCCAAGTTGGTATCCATTACTCCACCATGCCTCCTATATATACACTTCTGTCTGTCTGTCTGTCTATATCTCTCTCTCTCTCTATCTATGTTCGTACTTATCTTTCATGTTTTTCTTTCTTTCTTTCTTTATTTCTTTGTTCATGCCTATCTATCTGTTCATGCTTTTCTTTCTATCTATCTATCTATCTATCTATCTATCTATCTATCTATCTATCTATCTATCTATTAAACCCATTCAATGCAAAAAGCAATATACAAGGTATTAATTAAAAATGTTTTTACTCATGCGCGAAAAAATTGTATAATCACAAACCAGAAATTTGCAAATAATTAAAAGCCCTCCCATTTCAGTTTTCATCAGTTCCGTTGCTGTGGCCGAACCTTTTCCATTATATGCATTCAACGTACATATACGTTTCCAAGACACCATGAAATGTTGATCCTTTAGAGCTACAAATTAAATAACGCTTTGTGCTATTTCCAAAAGCGCGTAGATAAATAATACACTATGATCTGTTCTCGGAAGCATTTTTATAACATTATGTTTAACTTGTTTTTTCAGAATACTCGATCGAAAGCAAAATTCCCATGTGAAATAAATGGCAATCTATTATTTTTAAAATGGGCCAGCACATCCAGGAGAAAATGCTATACTGATGCAGATGTGAAAGGGTAAATATAAGACATTCATTTTTTCCCGGTCGGAGCACAAGCAAGTTTTTGACAAGAAAAGAAATAAAATCATACAGTATACCAATCGTTTGCATTACGCAACAGAATGAAATTAAAAACAAATATCAGGTTAGTGGCCTAATATATGCGCAAATCTTGTGATATCGTACTTATTTTCATGCACAAAAATACCGTAATATCAATTAAGAATTCAGGAGTATTCTAATATTGTTCACAAATAAATCGAGTTTTCCGACTAGTTCTAATAAACCCCTGTGTCAGAACGCTCTCACGCCAAGCTATAAACAAATAGCATAATTAAAACTTAATAAAAGATTATTAAATATCAAATAGTTTTAAGTGTAAGCAACAGGATACAGTCACAATTTACAATGTAGACTTGCCACACCATTCAAATCCGAAGATTGTGACTTTTAAATAATGGCCTTAATGAGAGAAGGCTATCAAATACTGGGTCTGCTGCAGTGAAAGTTGTTTCACTATGTGGTGCTAGACATTTTTTCTCATCAGAATCCATCTTAACCATTTATAAATCTACCATTTGTCCCTGCATTTAATATTGATGCCATATTTGTCTTGGTGCTTCTGCTATCTCAAGTTTCACAGCAAAATCTAAAAAAGGTCTGTGATATTATTAGTCCTGACATGACATCTAGACTTCAGTCATTATCCTGGTACATCTGTCTTTTCTATAAATATTTTCCTGGCAATTATATATATATATATATATATATATATATATATATATATATATATATATATATATATGTATTAAAATTTGTGTATTTAGGCAGCAAGTTCTCTTTTTAGGCATGTCTGATTAAATAAATTACAAACACTCTGTGTGCTAATTTTTAACAAAATCCGTTCGTACTCACGAATAACCTTCCGTATATTAATATTAAATGATGTGATAAATATCCTATAACTGTTTAAATCACTTTTATTTCCCATTTCCCAAGTACTTTCGACCTTCTTCCAAGATCATCTTCAGGGAAGCAAGTAGTACAAAACTGTGTGTTGTCCAAGGGGACAAGTATTTATACAAAGCTGTTTGTTGTTGTTATCCATTACTATAATTTTTCATTATGCTCTTAAAAATTAATAAAATTAATCATATATTACAAAAGATACAATGCAACCAATTATTTGCAATAAAACTCCCCACCAACTGATGTCTTACGTAAAACCAACATTTTATACCTATTCTAGTATCTACCGTAAAAAAAAAAACAAAAATATATGTTAGATATACGACAATATATTAACAAGACGTCTTGCATTACAAATGTCTGATCATTCGCCTATTGCAAGACATCTACAACATTTCTGTCCACATTCACAATATACACAATTACTGATCTACATGCTACACCAAGAAAGTAACAAATTCAAGCTACAGATCCTCGAGGCGATCTACATTAGAATATTAAAGCCGGAATTGAACAGAATCAAATATAAATTCTGCAGTAATGTTCTGAAATGCCTATAAAGGAACAGTTTTTCACACTTTGATGAACGCATGACAGTGACATTATAACACCGAAAATAAATTCCATAATTTGGGTGATATATTCTGTTATGAGACCAACAACTGACTAGCACCTTAATGCGGAAATCGGGTTGTGTCCAGGTAAGTTCACTGGAAGTTTGGAAAGCTTTAACTTTCGTTAAGGAACCAAATTAGGAAAAGCACAATTCGGATGTAATACATTCTATTTGTGGAAGAGTGGTTGCAACCAAATCTCACTGGAAGTTTGGGAACCTTTAATTTTCGTTAAGGTATCACATTAGGCCATGCACAATTCGGGTGTAATTCATTCTATTTGCCATAAAGTTGTTGCCAAACTTTAACATTCGTTAAGGTACCAAATTAGAAGCACACTACGGATGTAATGCATTCTTTTAGCAGTAAAATGGTTGCTAACCAAAGCTCATTGGAAGTTTGGGAACTTTCGTTAATGTATTAAATTAGGGCGAGCACAATTCTGATGTAATAATTCTCTTAGCCGTAGACGGGTTGCTAATCAAAGATCACTGGAAGTTTGGAAAAAACCTTAGTTAAAGTATCAAATAAGGAGAAGTACACTACGGATGTAATACATTTTCTTAACCGCATACTGTCGAAGCAAAAGAAGGCCCTCTTAGGGTCAAGACAGACAACATAGAAGAAAAGTCTGTGGAGGATCCCCGAAATTTTTCAAATGCGCACCGGGAGTAATTACGTGTGTGTTGGTCACCGGGAGGGGGTACCTAAAAGGATGGAGCCACTTATTCGAGGCTAAGGAAGCCTATCCAAGCATTATGATGTTTGAATTGGACAATACAGACCTGAGACATTTTTGTGCTGGGAGGGTCCCTGTGTTACTCCATCCCTCACTATATAGGGCAGTCAAGCTAACGTACTCCACGGACGTCGGCGGCATTGTTCTAGATGGTCGGATGACCACGGATTTGGGAACAGGGAGCCTGGAACAATCCGTCGGGGTCCTATCCACCGCAGATTTCCGGCCCGTATGCGAGTAGGTCTTTTGTTTTCTATTTTTTTCAGGTCTAGAAGATGTCTATTAAGATACCCAGTCTGAATGCGAAGGGCTTGAGGGATCGGGGTAAATGGCTGTGGGGTCCTCTAGAGATAGTCTTAGCTAGGGAGGCCCTGGAGCGTTTGACTAGCGAGCACTCCATGAGCCAGGCAATTAAACATAAGTTAAGCAAGATGTCTTCCGAAGCGGTAAATATGGGCGCATAATTGCGTAAAGAAGAGATCCGTCGAGGATCCGATCGGCACATTCGTGAAGTCAAAGCCCCGGAGGGGCAGACTCTTCCTGCCACTGACAACATGTTCAAGGCGTTTCGGCGGCATTTCGAGAGCCGGTTTACCAAGGAGCCTGTTTTCGTGATGAGGAGTTTCGCAGCTATTTGAATGACTTTCGTCGACTGAAGCGGCTAGCTGCGGGGGGAGACATTACGGAGGGCGAAGTCTATATGGCATTGAAGAAGGTCGGCAGAGGCAAGTCGCTCGGTCTGGATGGTTTTCCTTATGAATTGTACATCTTTGACCCTGTTTTGACGGTTGTGTTCAACAAGTGGTTCCGGCAGAGGGGTGTGATCACGCTGTTGAAAAAGGACAAGGACGTTGTGGGCGGAATTAGATGATTACAAGCCCATAATTCTACTAAACACGGAGTTAAAGATTTTGGCCAAGATCGTGCAGAAGCATTTGCAGTCAGTTGCCGAGTCTCTGTTGGGTCCTGTCAGTTCTCTGGTGGATGCGGGGTGACTTTCATTTCGTGTGTGATTTTTCGTATTTGTTGTTGTGTCTGAATGAGTGCGTGTCTGCGTGTGTGCTTGGGATGAATGAATGTTTTCATTTTATTATAGTCCTGCATTGATTTCGTCCAATTAACTGATCTTTCTGCCACATTTAGTGACTTTATTACTAACGTTATTTTACTTAGTTTCTTGTAAATAATTTATTTCATATTGTAAATACTCATTGGAGCTGGTTTTTGAAATTGTTATTTTATTCCCCACCCACAGACAATGAATTACAAATATGGGGACTAGTTAGTATTTTCATGGAGACAGTGAGGTATTATGATGGATGTAGTAAGAAAGGTACGTAAGAAGGTGTTGTTTTGGTATAAGGAATATTGTTTGTATGATTGGGTAAGCGTCTGTGGCTAGGTAAGTTTAAAGTTAAGACAGAACAAGACTGTCCTTTTTACCCTTCCCCATTTCGGCCTTGTGCCACATTTTCTGATTTTACAGAAATAAATAATCTAAGCAGAATAAAGCTTCTTTCATCTTTCGCTTTTATTATTACAAAGATATTACCATATTTTTTTCTGTATAAATCACGAGGGAGTAGAAGACGCATTTAAAACAGCTGAGAGATGCCAAGGAAAAAAAGACAACTTATTTTAACGTATAAAATGCACCTGCTTTTAGAACAAAGAAAAATGACCCAAATGCTGTGTACTATGCTTGAAATCTACCCGACGTTTTATTTAGACCATTAGTAATAAACGTGTTTGGCATGTTTCAATGGCTTATGAGTAAATGTCTTAAAACTCTAGCATTTAAAGTGACTAAATTTCCTCAATATGTCATCACCTACTGAAACTTCTGACATCATGACAGATTTATTCTCTTTTGTTGCCATTATACAGATATTATCTCTCCGGAGAAAAAATAATTCTAATTTAAAAAAAAAAAAAAAAAAAAAAAAAAAAAAACTGCTTCGTATACAAACAGCATTATGGTAAAAATATTTTGTGATTGGAATATAGCTTTGGCAACTACAAAAAAAAAAAAAAAAAAAGTAGAAATCACAAAAAAATAAATTGAAACCGTTGACAAGATAAGAACAAAAATAGTTTTAATAATGTCACAAATAGAGATTTAAGAAAAATTAACAGGTTGATAACGAAGAAAATTCGACTACAAACAGGAAAATCTTCTAAGAATCCTTCGCTGTGATTGAAAATATTTCTAAAGGCAATTAGACAATTAGTAATAAACATGTTTGACATGTGTCAGTAGGTTATGAGTAAAGCATTTAAAGTGACTTAATGTTCTCAGCATGTGAACACTTACCGAAACTTTTAGTATTATGAAGGATTTATATTCGTTTGTTGTCATTAGATAGACATTATCTCTCCTCAGAAACAAATAAAGTTAATTAAAAAAAAGACTGATTCCTATACAAACAGCATTACGAGAAAAAATATTTAGTGATAGGATTGAGCTTTAGAAATTGCGAAAAAATATCAAGAGAAATCAGAAAAAAATCAATAACGAAATTGAAAATCTTGGCAAGATAAAGGAAAAAAAGAATTCTTAATTATGTCGCAAATAGATTTAACAAAAATATTATTTTATCAATGTCACAAATAGAGATTTTAGAAAAATTAAAAGCTTAATCACGAAAAAAATTGACTGACAAACAGGAAAATATTTTAAGGAGCCTGCGCTGGGATGGAAAATATTTAAAATATTAAAAACATTTGCTAAAGATATAAAAGTAACCAAACTAACACATTTATGTAAGCATCAACAAATGCAGTGCTTTAGTTTAATGATTCCCAGATTGTTGATTTAGTAAAATTGAACTTAATTATAATTGTGAGGCTCTTAAAGCCAATCAAACAGAATCTGTGAATGAAATAATACACAGGCCGAAAAGAAGCTTCAGACAGGATGGGTGTTGAAAGGATACTTGAAACAGTTGAAACATATTCTTCCAATTTTACACCGGGTATAAATGCCGGGTTTATCTCATTTCTTTTCTGATCGTCAAAATCTACTGAGTAACTTCATATTTAATTCTGCGTATGACGATAAACTACATCAGGCAGCAGGGCTTCTGACCGGCAGATTAAAGGTTTTGAGAAGAGTGGAGCCACCTCTTAATTGCTGTTGTTCCCAAGTGTACCCTTGCCCGGGTTGTAGCTCCTATTAAGTTCCCAGATATGGGTAAATAGTGAACCCCCCAAACAAAGACAAAACACCATGAAAGCATAAAAATACATTATTATAGTAGCAATGCCAACAATATATTCTTGGATAAAAGAAATTACCAAAGATACATATTTATAGTAAAAATACCAACAATACATTTTTAAAACAAAATGAACAGCAATACATTGAAATTGAAGGTTTAAAATTTCGTTGAAAATATATAGATTGCAACATTAAATGATCCATAGAAAAGTTGATATGTCGCTAAACAAAATCAGCCAACCAAATTGATATTTAGATATTGCGTTAATATAAGTATTAATTATTTCTTTTACTCTACCCAAAACAAATTAAGACATAGGAAATGTTAAAAAAAACGAAAGTAAAGAGTACTGAACTGCTATGTAATATCTAATCTCTTATATCGTCCAGGGTATGACGATAAACTACATCCGACAAGATCTCTGATCGAAAGGTTTTCAGGAGCCTTGAACCACCTCTTAATTGCTGTTGTTTCGGGGTGATAGCACCTGTTAGGGTTGCAGCAATGGGCAAGTAGTTAACCCCTAAACTGGGGTCAAAACACTGACAGTATAAAAATAGATTTTTATCGTATATATATATATATATACTAGCAATATTTTTTTAATAAAATATAATCTGCATCAGATTTAACTCTTGACAAAAAAAAAATACACCAATGAAACCTGCTCAAGAAACAAATTTCTTACAAAGAATACATATTCTATTCATAAACACCTTGGCGGAATTAAATAAGACATTCAGGTTGATTTACCGCAAATCAAAATAAACCCAAACCCTGATCTACAAACTGATTTCTTACAAAAAATATATATATTCTATTCATATGAACTTATCCTAAAAATCTTGGCCGAATTAAATAAGCCATTGTGGTTGATATACTGTAAACCAAAATAAACCCAAAGCAAACTAATCTCATATATAGCAGTTAATACTGGATAATCTCAAGATACATGAAAAAGAGACACGTTGCGACAAAGTTATTCTATCAACGAAGGTTAAGAATAGAATGGACAGAAAATCTGTGTAACGAGGGAGACGTAAAGAAAATACGAACTACAATGAGAATCTTAAGCTAAGCAAGGTGATGAAAAAATAGAAGGATACTGAATATGGATGCGGATAAAACCGGATACAACAGAAATGATTCTACAGAAGGATACTGAGAATTCTATGGACAGAGTGAGGATGCCTATCTTCTTCTATGAGCCTTCTTCCTTCTACAGAAGGATACTGAGAATACCATGGACGAAGTAAGGATCCCTATATTTATCTATGGGCCATCTCCCTTCAGGATAAGGGTGAAAGAGGCTCTCCAATACTTCCTAATCTTTGTATATCTTTGCAGTTTTTCTCTTCTTGTTAAGGCACACTCTGCCATTCCGCCAAAAGTTTGCCATGCACGTGGCTCTCTGTCTTCGCTTTTATCTCTTGTCCTCATTATGAACTCCCCGTGAAAGTTAAGCCTTGCAATCAATCCTTTCATATGATATATTCAAAGAATTTCAGCTTCTCAAAGTTTGGTACGCCATACCGGTGCCATTACGCGTTGTAGTCGTCTGCCGGTACGTGAAGTGTTTCAAGGAAACAAAGAAACAGTAATCACATTCCACACCACGAGAGACTGTCGAGATATCTGCCTCGATTTAAAAAAAAAAGTTTTTAGTTTTATATTTATTATTGTTACATTTTCAATTATTCCCTCATGTTAAAAGTCATTGCTATACAACTAACGAATGCGATATAATGAACAAAAAAAAGTGAAATGAAATATGTATGACATCATCATAATATGTCATGTGACTATGTGGACCAAAAGCTTTTAAAATATTCTGACTGTGAAAAACACAAAAGAATATCCACGTAGTTTTTGGCCAAATATTTTAAAATTAGCATTTAATTCCTTAGATTCATAGATTTTGAGATTTCACTGTAAGTGTTTAACAAATCTGCATGCATGATAAGTGTCTAGAGTTAGAGGAAGTAGCAGCTTGTGTTGTCAGAATTACGAAGTTTCTCGGCCGCCAGTCACGCTATATCGACCAAATCGTTTTATGAAAGTAGAATACAGTAGGATTGGCGCGTGAGACCCTGGACCCCCCACCCCTAACAGCTGGACTGAAAAGTTTCGCTCGCCGGTTGTTTGTACATTAAATAAAAAATTCCGATACGGCACATCAGACTATATTACGATCACGTTAAACAGGAGGACGTCTTTAAAGAGATTGCATTGAGGATAAAAAGCCAAAAAGAGAAAGGGTTTAAAGACATAATTATGAGCGATTGTTGAAACTTTCTCAATCATTTTCACTTCCGAGAATCTGAGATTCCTGATGCAAGACGATAAGTATTCTGCATATTTTCTTATAAATGACAAACGCATCAGCCTTCAGAAATATTAGACGAACACTTACCGAGTGTAACAGCAAAATTGTCCAAACCGTGTAACACAAAATGTTCAATATCTATAAAACATCACATAACTAACTGGGCTCCATTTTTACAGGTTTTCAGATAAGACGTTTTGGTAATCTTGATACCATTTGTCGTAAGAATCACTGAAAAACCTTTTGAGTTATTCAGCTAGAAACAGAACAGTTTAAAGTAGTTTTATGCCAAACACACTATGTCTTCTCAACTGAGCAATGGTGAGAGAAAAAAGATTATTCAGGCCTTCAGTAATGGTACTAAAATTCGTACTCTGGTTTCCATCTTCGATGTCCCTTCAAGGACCATGGTGAATAAGTTTAAAAAAGAGAGAACGGTAGAAAGTAAAACTGGATCAGGAGGTCGCAACAGCAAGAAGAATCCTCATTTCAACTTAGAGCAAAATATATTCTTATTGTTCAAAATAGAGTCTAGTAGTGTTATAAAGATCTCAGAGAATTCCAGTAAGATATCTTTAATCATTTCTAAGATAAAACTGTTCAAAGCTTAATGTAACAATTGAACAATTGTTCTGTTATACCCGGTATAAGCAGATTATAAAATCTGTATTTTTGCACGATGTTCTAGCGTATTTTATCGAAGCGTTAGGTACTGCTGGTTAGGCTCTTTTTGTATAGCGACATATTTTACTCCATTGCTTATTTGATACCGAAATCTAAATATTTTCTACGCAATTTTATTTTATTTTTGCTGGGTGTGGAGGAATAATGATGGTTTTAGTGATACTAGTTTTACTAAGTAACCCATGGCTGGGGGTGGACAAGAGGTTGATTCCCAAATGTATTTGAATATAACACATTGAATATAATGAACCATACTGAAATTAGAACTCGGTTCTCAGATTAACATTTCTGAGCCATTATCCATTGCACCACCTGCACATCCAAGCTTACAGCACCTGGTATTCCCCAAGCGGTAACCCATTTAGGTTCTGCCCAGGCTCGATGTTAATTAGCTTCGGTAGACACCGGTGTTTCAACATGATGTAGCCGTAAGCGTTTATGCATTTTTAAAGTTACTGCGTGCACGTTCGGTTGTTATTTATGGATTATATAAGGACAGGATACGAGGTTCGTTCAAAAAGTTCTAAGCCTCATCCCGAGCAAGAAGAGCTGAACATTTTTGTTATGACAGCACACTAACAGCTTCTTATGAAACTAGAAATCTAATTCAGATTTCTGTTTGAATTTCTGTCCAGGTGATGCCCATACAAATGTGAGAGGTGTGCGAAAAATTTAAAATGGCCAAAACAAAATATCTACAAAGTAAAAGTATGATACACAAGGAAATCCATGAAAACACTTGCTGATTTCCCTTCCTATGCAACAGTGAAGAATTGGGTTCCGGAATTCAAGCGGTGTACAGACAGCACAGAAGATGACTCTCGGTCAGATCATCCAAAAACCTCAACCAACGCATGGTTTTGGATGACAGAATTTGAATAGAAATGTCTCAGGATCTTATCACAAGTCTTATTGATATCCAAATGGCCTGCCAAGAAGAATTTTTATGAGCCTTCCTCACTGTCTGTGGTCTATACATTTTGGAATGACGACTTGATAAACCACTGCCCAGTCTTCCGATACTGGGACATGTGGCGGTCGTCATCTTCTCACGAGAACGTCATTTTTCACGAAGTATCCTGTTAGAACTTTTTCTAATTCCTCCTTCGGCAACGCGTAATTAAAAAGCAGGATTATTTCGAGACCTGTTCCCTGTTCTATCATGAGGTATTGATAGGGGAACATGCAAAGCAGGCTATATATTACCAACGCTATTCTCTCTCTCTCTCTCTCTCTCTCTCTCTCTCTCTCGACTATCCAAGAGACAATTAAAATCCCTGTTGGGATTTTTAAAAGTTTCGGACTGATCGATAATCATCTCGTCTTTCGCTCCACAAAATCTCTTTTCCCACTTTTCTAGCTTTTCCTTTAACCTTTAGCACGACACAGGAAGGAAATATACAGGGTTTGTCTTCCTCGATTTTCTTCGTGTTTATCGAAGTGATCGGTTCGAGCACTACCTTGGGATGGATAGTTACCTTCCCACCAGCTAATTCGTTGCCTGACAACATGGATATGCGTTTCATAGCTAGTCTTGGAACAACTCCAACAACAATAAGTCCCGATACTAAGTCTGACAAAAGATGAAATCGATGAAAAGTGATACTAAGAAACTCACTACTCATACCATGGATAACAATAAACTCACCCGTAGCCGAATTCGACCCACGCGACAGAGAACGTTTCAAAATAAGGGACTGTGCAGCTCCCCTATCTCGCAAAATTTTTATGGATGTCCTTCTAGTGGTTTGCCTCACTCACATCTTCAACAACAGATATTCTATCCGGCACACCTCGGTTAGAAGTAACTAAACCCTGGGATTTATTTTAGTTTAATGCCGTAGACTCCGTCTTTCATTTGGTCCAGCAATTTGACACAAAGTGCCCGACCTTGTTACGGTACTGGCACATTGGGAGTTTCCGATCCCATCTTTTTAATTGCTGAGGTTCTGATCAATAGGAATTATTTCTTTGAATATTTGTACAACTTCAGATCGTATTGGTAATTGTATACGAGTTAAATGACCAAATAGGACCGTATAACTGAGCTGACTTAAGACTCGGATCCGAACTACCCCCAGGTTCAAAGGGACTTCTGTATTTCAGTTTGCTGCGTTTAGGCGTTATATTCGTCAGCAAGAGTGGCCATTTCTTATACAGTAGTTACTTTTCTCTCCTCAAGGTATTTTTTTTATTTTCAGTACACATTATTTAACACTTCAATTAGACTCAGTTGCCTTAGTCTATCATGGTCATCTTAGATATGTTTCGACTGGTCCATCTGTCAAACTTGGTTTCATTTACGCTAGAAAACTCGACAAATATGTCCATTAGATTTTTTTGAATTCCTAGATTTTTGGCGATAAGCTTCAGATACTAATTCGTATGTCTTAAGGATGGCTGATTTAACTGATTTAATTTAGAAAAATGTGTTACTGGCAGGGCAGCATATATTTTATGAGCTTTGACTTTTAACACTGTTCGTAGTAACATAGGCCATTTGGTTATAAGCCATTCTAAATTCATAACAACCTTTTCGAAATGTGAAAAATATCAATCTCCTTCAGTTTCATTAAAGTACTAACCTAACCTGTTTTGATAAGTCAAACTCATTTTTCTTAGCCTCGCAACTCAATTGATTTCTCTCTATATCGGATGACCGTGTCGCTTGCTGAATTTTCTCTTTTTCTCTTTCGGCTTAATTCCTCGATTTTGTCTTTCAGTTTTAGCTTTATTTCTCGTTTTTTTTCCTTCTCACATTCTGTACTATTGCTAATTTTCTCAATTTCTAGGTTAAGCTTGGGATAACTTTTGTATTCCTGCCGGTAGTTGATTTAACGTGTCTTCACCGCAGTTCCATAATTACCCTCACTTGTTTTGCTTTGGGCATAGACTTCCTTACATCTAATTCCAAATTATTACCAATTTCTAGGATATAGACCGTTTTTTTCCAAGTCTAAACAACTTTTCTAGGGAGGGTGACTTTAAGAAATATTCCATTACAGATATCTTGGTTTGATGCTCGCCAGCGCACTATGACTTGTGTAATTCCGACTAAGCAAATCCTGAACACGAGTCCTAACAACTTTTGCAACATATAGAAATATGAACTACAATTTCAAACAAAAAAAGAAAAGGTATGTTTGCTCAGATAGGAATACACGACCAGGTACCGACGAATAACAAACACAAGATGTGTATTAAAAAAGCAACGTGTATTAAAAGTTTGTATGAAAAAAAGTTATAACACATATGAGAAGAATAATAATAGACGTAAAACCAATAAAAGACACTGACTAATACTGGATGTTGGTTGAAACATTTGTGTTTGAAGAATTTGAAATTTCAAATGTTCGTAATAAGGAATAGAATCACTACAAAATGCCCACATAAAAATCAGTAACAGTGTTTCATTCTTCTCGGGTAACTGGAATTGATTCAATATGAAGATAGAATGATTTATTTCAGTGTGATATTCATTTATATTACTTTTTCTGTACATCAAGTAGTCGGATAAATTCAGGGTCTTCGGAAATAATATCTTTTTCATTTACTACACATCAAGTAGTTAAAGAAATACAAGATGCTCAAGAGGATATTTCGACAGAAGTGTTAAGTCTACAGAGTTTCACTTACAAGTCATAAGTTCACCCGTTGTATGCTTTCACAGACTTTCCAAATGTGTCACACACTGGAACCACGATTCCAGGCCAGTAGTATGAACGATTCAAAATCAAACATGTTGAGAATCGAACGCGGGTATCATGGTCGCGTGCAGACGTGCTAAGAACTCGGTGGCGTAACTATTTGAATATATATATATATATATATATATATATATATATATATATATATATATATATATATATATATATGAAGAAATCTAGTGTTAAGGTGTGGTATGTTTATGGGATAAAGTGCTCAACATCAGCGTATGTAAATATAAAAATAACGGCGGCCTGACGATTGCGTCTGGCATGAAATAGCCTGTTGCCTCTAAGAGTGTTAACTTTAATGATCCCTCATATATATATATATATATATATATATATATACATTCATACATGTTTCATTAAATAATATAGACAAGTGTTGTCTATTTATTTTATGTAAATTCTTTTCATAACGTCTGATAACCTTAATAACATTATCATTAAACGAAGAAAGAAAATCACAATATTGATACATCATATTTTTAATCCAATCTAAGCTTTCGGCTTACATAACCCATTATCAAAGATGACAATTACAGTACAAAATATTAAACAATACACGGACAAGAATGCGATGATAGTCTGTTTCTGTTTACATGGATGATTTCCAAGCAACGATAAACACGTACATATAAGACGCTGGAAGGGAAAATCGCACCGCAGCTCATGACGACGTGAGAGTGAATTCGAGAAGTATTAAGTATGGGAAGCCGTTGGTATAATTATACTATAATTAGTAACAGAAGCCATTGGTTTATAGCATTGGCAATAATGTCTTAGCGTTTTATGAAATTTCATGATGGTATAAGTTCGAGGTATTTCTGCTGCACGCTATATATACAAGGTAGCGAAATAAGTCATTGCTGTTTTTATTTATCCGGAAAAATTTATACAGCAAATTTGACTTAACCTTAGTTCCTAAAGAAATCACTATCGGCAACATTTCTGACAACATACCTACAGCTGCGAAATGGCTTGGAGGTGAAAATTTATTGGTGCAAAGTCCGCGGAGTAAGATGTCCTCCGCACTGTACCTGTGGTCACCCACGTCACGTGATACCTAGCATTGTCATGGAGGAACAGTACACCTTTGCGATTAACCAATGCCGCAAATGGTACGAGTAGAGGTTCACAGTGATGGTTTGGCCCGTTGAAAGCAGCTCGTAGTGCAGTACCTGTCCACCAAATACAGAGCATGATCATGCCGGGGTGAGGATGTAATCTTTTAGTGTGGTACACTGGGTCCCGTGGTGACAGCCATTGTCTGGCACGCTTGTGAGTGTCATACAGGACCCACTTTTCATCACCAGTGAGCACTAGTTCAAATATGTGTACGTTGTGGTAACGAGAAAGCAACGAGAAACAGCCTGTCACGCGTTGATGGTGTTTGTTGGCTTCCAAACGTATGTCGGGTACCCACTTGCTCAGTTTGTAACCTTTCGTTAAACTCAACACAGTAAATAAAAGTAACGTTTGTTCTCTCGATATAGTACGTTTCGCTGTTTCTCTTCTTTGCGACGCTTGCAGCCGTATCATGTTGAAAGTACAATTGGTTTTACTAGTGTGTGTAGCTTAGTACAATACATTTTCATTATTTTTTGGAAAAATAAAAGTTTAATTATTTACCATATATAATAATCCCACTATTCGTTCTGTGTTTGCGAGAACGATAAACAAATAAGAAGGTGAAACGCTTCAAAAATTTGAAATTTGGCTCCAGAAAGAAATATTTACGTATGCAGTTGTATTTTGCATGCTCAAGAGTAAGAAATCCCAAGAATTTATTATTCGCTATGAAAAAGGAAGAAAAAAAAGTTTTAAATAATATTGAAGTCCTATAAAATTAAATTAAATTAAATTAAAGACATTATTAAACCGCGAGGTAGAATTTTTGTCAAAGTATTTTTCCAAACAAAGATTATTTAAATTTCATCGATTCGCTTGCGAAATTGAACGATTTTGTAAATCTTGACAAAAATGCTAGCAATAAACTTCAACAATAATAAATGCTGTGAAGATTGCAACACCCTTCAGTGTGTTGCAAAACAATTTTAGTTATAATAAAGCCGAAATTCATATTAATCTGTGAATCTTGGGTTAATTAAATGTATACATGACACTGAGCTCATAAATAGATAGTGAATAATGATCTTTTATGTTCTATGTCTCTTCAGGATACGATAGACCTCTACATTTTCTTGTCATCGAAGCAATATTTGTCATTTTCTTATCTCTCTAACACCCTATTCTAAAATCCATTAAATGGAAATCCGTTTATCACGGAAATAAAAGATAATGGTAACGCCTCGTTTAATCAAAATTCAACCTTGAAACCAAATTTTGGGGAGAAGTGTAAACAGGTAGGTGGGTACAAAGTAATGGCGGTTTTATTAGGGTGCGTAGCTTAATACAATAAATTTTCATAAATGTTTGGAGAAAAATAAAAGTTTTATTATTTAATATACAAAATACTCCCATTATTAAAAAAACAAACAAAACAATTTAATGATTAAAATAACGAATACTTATTTAATATATATACAGTATGGTTTTTTTTTTTGGCATATCTTTGCTTTAAGTTTTTATATTTCATTGATTGGTTTGCGAAATTGAACAAAACTTTGTATTTGTAAATCTCAACAAAAAATGTTAGTGATAATTTCAACAATACTAAATACCCTTAGGATTTCAACACGAGTCAGTGAGCTGCAAAACAATTCAAGTAAATAAAATAGCTTCCAACATATTTAGATTTCATCATTAAATAACGCATGGAAGTGTTGATATGCCGCTAAAAAAAAAGAAACAAAAAAAAACAACCAACGAAATCTTCTTTGCGGAGAGTGTCGAAAAGAAACCAAGTATATTATTAAAACAATCTGGTTGCACTAAAAATTCTGTTTTATTTCACATTAAGATTTTCTTTACGATTCAAATCAACATTTATTCCTTCTTTACATCTATAGAGCCCTAATCATTTTTTAGACAACAGTTATAGTGATTTTAAAGTCGGGGGCACCCAGCTAATACCGAACTCAGTACTCAGTTGTACTTGATCTAGCGAGACAAGCTTGCTAACCATTACACCATGTCGGAATGGCCAAATGATTTTCAAAGCGTTACTTAGATGTGGCACAAGGCTGAAAGTATGGAGCACCCAGTAAGAATCAAACTCACTACTCAGTCGCAATTGATCTAGCGATACAAGCTTCCTAATCATTACATCACGTCGGAATGACTAAATGATTTTCTAAGCGTAACTCGGATGTGGCACAAGGCCGAAAGTATTGAGCACCCATGCCTGTACGTTTCCTTTTGTTGGTGCCATCCACGGATCTTTTATTATTTTTCAATAAATGATTTTGGTGACTTGATCATGTCTCCAACTTTTCTGATAATTTCAGGCTAAAATTGAGCAATTCTCACAAGCGTGATGAGAACGTAACTAAATCAGTAAAACATGCTTGACTGTTAGAAGGCAAAACCGAATTGTGATGATTTGAGAGCTAGCCCCTCAGAACATTGACAATGAATTAAAGTGTTTCTGAGTGTGTTAAATTTCTTGGCCATGTACCAGACTTAGTTGAGGAAACGTTAATATTCGTAGCATTCAAATCGATTATGTTTAAAAGTCAGATATAAAACACTAATTTTAACTACAAAATGCATCATATCGGTTTTTTTACACGAGTTTCACATGTGTCGCCTGGTAAGCTGCCTTTGCAGATCTAAGAGGTTACCTTCACCGTTCTTATTTCAAAGAAGCAAGGAGACGATAAAAGAAAAACGTGACTATAAGAAGTTTGGCAACTTTAATGTAAGTGTGTGAATAATCTTAAAATCTCGGAATGTTCATAAATTTAGGTTATACGGCTCTGAAAATAGTATACACACATTCTTTGTGAAGGACATATTCCTTCAGGTTGTAAAACACTACATCTCTCCAGAAATTCAGTTTTGATTATCTGATCTCGTTAATTATGGGAGAAAATGGGGAGGTTTCACCTTAGATTCTACGTGGTTTTGAATTTAGTTTACTCATTTTGTATTGATTGATACCTTCCAAAAAGAATTTGTGCGAATATGAACACATTGACTGTTCATTGAATACGATATCCGTTCGCTTATTTTATACTACGAGCCTTATTTCTTTCTTTCTATCTATCTATATATATATGTATTTATTAAAGACATTTTTTTATGTCCGTAAATGTTATTTAATACTGTTTATCATAAATGTTATTTAATACTGTTTATCATAAACAGAGCATTTGCTTAAATACTTGTATCTATAAAATAACAACGTTAAACATAAAAAAATGTCTTTAATAAATAAATTGTCGGACCTTGTCCATTTCTTAATATATATATGTATGTATATATTATTTATTTATTATAATTTTATAATATAGACAAAATCATTTTATTCACTACAAAGATGCAACTTGGTTTCAGTGCATTTCAACTGCACTTCGACGGGTGAGAATCGAAAATGGTTATGAACAATCCTGCTTGTAGGCAAGCCGTATGTCTATATATGTCTATATGCAAGCCGTGGTTTTGTATATATGATAAAATTATAATAAATAAATAATTATCTCTCTACTATCGGTATCGAGCCCTCTTTTGGATTAATGCTGTGAACGTTGGAATTTATATATTACACTCATTCACATCGCATGTATATATATATATATATATATATATATATATATATATATATATATATATATATATATATATATATATATATATTAGGTAGGTCGATTTGGAACTGTAAAAAAAGAATAACTCGAGGAAAGTTGCAAAACAACATAAAAAATTACCACAAAAAATATTTTTCTCCAAAACTTCGTATTTATTTGAGCAATCGAATTTAAAGACAAAATAAATTGCGATTTTTATCATCATATCGGTGTCACGGGAGACATGTGTATGTTAAATTAAAACCGAGTCTTAACGAAAAGAAAAGAAGAAAATAACGCTTAATAATGGATATATTTGAGTTTATTATCTATTCTCTTAATAAATTAAATGAAATTACTACAAATCAAAAATAAAACACACTAAGATATTTAGTTTAAAATACAAATAACTACTCATGAACGGCGTTGTTTTTACTGGATATTTTTCGGTATTTACCGGTAGTAATTACCTCCTTTTCTAAGTTCGTTTTATTTTTGTTTACGCTTTTAACTGGCGCAAATATCTATTTTATTTTAATCAAAATATACTTAACTATTTAAAAAAAATACAACTTTTATAATTATTGTAATTTGTTTATATTTTGAAAATTAATGTTTTATTAAAAAGCCTGTTTGCAAGCTAATCCCAGAATTAACTCTGTAAATGTAAATAAAAATTACTTTTAATTTAATAATGCATTTCAAACTTTATTTTCCAATTTATTTTGAAACATATTTTTGTATAATTTCTGATAATACATATATTTTCTTTGTCAGATATTTTAATTAAAAATGTCAGGAAAAACATCCCAATTTTGATAAGGCTATATAACGGCTAGGGTTAGGGGTTAACCCTGCCAAAATCTCACGGTATGCTGTTGAGTTGATCAGTGGTGATGTATCTTACAATCTTGGAGCCAGACTTGCCAATGCATTGCTCTTGGATTTGAGGGCATTGGGTTTTCTTATCCCCAATATTAATATAAAAAG